>MU186647.1:0-31950 GCA_016904865.1 Pissodes strobi | reverse complement strand
AGTGCAAAAATTCTGTTTTGGTTTTGTGGATAAAACTCTGTTTTAGTATACAATCCTAAATGAACGATTTGATTTAGTATTATAGTGTATTGCAATATCTTTAATTTTTAATTAATAAAAATTCACAGTCCTTCGCAAAGATGCAACCGGGGGAACATTGAAAATTATGAATAAAAAAGCAAAAATGTGATTTGTGTTATAATTCAAATAGTTTTTAAAAGCAGAGTTTAAAAAGTAAATATTTTATATATTTACGAGTGTTTATAATATTTTTAATTAAAGAAATGCATTTTTAAGATTAATATTAAAGATTATCATAATTAAAAAATAAATAAATAAAGAAAAGTGCAGGTATGAAGACCTAAAAAATTACCCTCCACTCGTAGATAGGAAAATATATTAATATATAATTAGCTATAACATTACTGTAGTATTTTTAACTTGTTCCGATTCGTTTTAGCCCGTTTTGGTGCATTTGGTTATTTTTAGTCATTTTCGGTTAGTCATTCAAACAACTTTCGGTTAGTTCCAGTTAGTTCAAATTTATTTTAGCCATTTGAACCGACTTCAATACGTTATAATCAAATTTAAGATTTTTGGTTAGTCCCCAAAATTCGGTTCGTTTTGGTTGGTTTTAACTTACTTTAATTTTTGTAACCTATTCCGCAGTGGCGTGCAGTGCCATTTAGGAGTGGGTAGGCAACATAATAGAAAATAATAGAGGAGTAAGCCCGCTGCAGGCGCCGCCGTTGGTAGAATATTTTTTCAGGTGCCACGCCCAAAAACGTCCATTTTGAGGCTCCAAAAAATGTAGACATAAAGCCTTTTCAATTCGAGTTTCGCCAAAACTATGCAAAGAAAACGAGCTGTAAATGGTTAGTGGACTGGCCTTGTTTTTCTGAGGCATTTGACACATTATTTAAATCAATATACCCACGTTTACTCTACACATTTCCTTCTTCACCAAAGAGTAAGCCTAGCCAACGATACATTTTAATTTTATGACACCTGCAGAGCCACTAATAATTGTCATGGTTTTTTTTATTAAAATATGGAGGTTTTCTTTCTAACCAACAAAACTAACCCACAAAGAAAACAACAACCCCTTGTATAGGTACTAAACTAACTAAACTTTCAAAACTATAACTAAAAGCGCCGGGCGTCAAATCCCAATCTCACACATGGAAAAGAGAACCTGAGATTCTTCTTATTTATGGCTGGCCAATGCCGGTGTTGTATTATCGGGTTTCAGTTTCTTGCAAAAAAAATGCATGGCGTTATTAATACCCAGATATCGAAATATTAATAAATTTAGGGATGCCCCATGTACTGTAATTTTATACATTACTAAATAATAAGGCTTTCTTAACCAAACCCTGTAATGATGTAACCGGGAATCGCTTTGAAATCAACTACTAAAGCGCAAAAAACCAATAATAATATGATCCTTTGTAAAAAAGAATGTCTATCAAAATATTAATTAAAGAGAGCACATTTTGGCAACAGCACTTATCGTTGCGTGGCGTCGACCCGGACCATCTTCGTATGCTTTGTCTCTTTTCTTTTTATGTAACGTTTCATTTGGCTGTCTTTTTTCAAGCACTGCTTTTCGCTTCCATAGTAAATCCAGTATTGACGTATAAAAGCATGCCTTCGTTTTGTTATGGAATGCTTTTAGCGGGTTGCCGTAGGAGAATATTATTCCATTTAATATAGGTAGCGTAATATGAGTGGTAGACTGTGATGTTTTTCTATAATATAATTAATATTTTAATTGGCGCTTTAGATAAGCTTTTTAAATTTGGATTATACTTATTCGTAAAATTATAATTTATATTATCGGGATTAAAATTAAATGGGAAAATATAAATGTCTAAACATTAGGGTAGGCAATGCATTTGTGCTTTCATTGTGTGCACGCCACTGCTATTCCGGTACGTTTTAGCCCATTTTGGTGCCTTTAGTTACTTTAGGTTAGTTATTCAATCAACTCTCGGTTACTTTCAGTTAGTTCCAATTTATTTTAGTCATTTGAACTGGTTCCGGTACGTTATCACCAACTTGTTTTTGACTAATTTTAGTTAGTCGCCAAAATTCGATTAATTTGGGTTAGTTTCGAGGTACTTTAATATTTTTAATGTTTCGATACGTTTTGGCCCTTCTTGGTGCTTTTGGTTACTTTTAAGTAGTTTAGGTTGGTCGTTCAATCAACTACCGTTAGAGTTCAGTTAGTTTTAATATATATTAGTCATTTAAACCGGTTCCCGTATGCAATTATAATGTTCTTGGTTAGTTTTGGTTAGTCGCCAAAATTGGGTTAATTTGGGTTAGTTTTAACTTACTTTAACATTTATAATCTGTTCTGATATCTTTTAGCCCGTTTGGTGCATTTATTCACTTTTGGTTAGTCATTCAATCAACTTTCGATTACTTTCAGTTAGTTCCAATTTATTTTAGTAATTTGGACTGGTTCCGACACGTTATTATAACCAATTTAAATGCGAGTTTAAAAGTTTTTGGTTAATTTTAGTTAGTTGTCAAAATTCGGTTAATTTGGGTTAGTTTCAACTTAGTTTAATATTTTTAATCTGCTCCGATACGTTTTAGCCCTTTTTGGCGCTTTTTGTTAGTGTTGGTTAGTCGTTCAATCAACTTTCATTAAAGTTAAATTAGTTTCAATATGTTTTAGTCATTTGCACCGATACGTTATAAACAATTTTAATGTTTTTGGTTAGTTTTGGTTAGTCGCTAAAATTCGGCTAATTTGTATCAGTTTTAGCTTACTTTAACATTTTTAATCTGTCCTAATACGTTTTAGCCCGTTTTTGGTGTTTTAGTTAGTTTTGGTTAGTCATTCAATCAACTTTCGGTTACTCTCAGTTAGTTCCAATTTATTTTAGAACCGATTCCAGTACGTTATTACAACCAATTTAAATGCCTTTGTTTCATTTTAGCTAGTCGCCAATATTCGGTTATTTTGGATTAGTTTCAACTTACTTTAATATTTTTAATCTGTTTCGATACGTTTTAGCTCTTTTTGGTGCTTTTGGTTAGTTTTCGGTTAGTCGTTCCATCAACATTCGATAATTATCAATTGGTTTTAATATATTTTAGCCTTTTGATCCGGTGCCGGTACGCTGTAAGCAATTTTAACGTTTTTGGTTACTTTTGGTTAATCGGAAAAATTCTGTTAATTTGGATTAGTTTTAATTTACTTTAACATTTTTAATGTGTTCTGATAGGTTTTAGCCCGTTTTGCTTCTTTTAGTTAGTTTTGGTTATAGTCATTCAATCAACTTTCGGTTACTTTGAGTTAGTTCCAACTTATTTTAATCATTTGAACCGGTTCCGATACCTTAATTATGAGCAATTGTAATGTTTTTGGTTAGTGTTAGGTTAGTCGGCAAAATTCAATTTATTTGGGTTAGTTTTAACTTACTTCCATATTTTAAATCTGTTCCTATACGTTTTCGCCCGTTTTAGCCCGTTTTGGTGTTTTTTTGTTACTTTTGGTTAGTCATTCAAACAACATTCGGTTACTTTCAGTTAGTTCCAATTTATTTTAGTCATTTAAGCCGGTTTCCATACGTTCCATACTCCATACGTCAATTCTGTGGCTGCGCGTGCCAGAGTTTTGGTATTCGAAATTGTCGATATCTTCTTTTCATACCAGTTTTGATACCCAATCAGTCTGAACAAAAAAATTGGAGGTATGGTGATGGAACTTTATTTGACTTTATTTTAAATTATGTGCTAAAAAAATCGTTTCCAAACTTGAAAATTGTCGGTCTCAAATTTCGCAATATTTCAATATCCAAATTTAATTTATTCCCATTTATAATTTTTGCGTAATCGATTTAGATTTGAATTTTGGTGAAAGAAAAAATATTACGAAAAATTAAAATGCTACGCCTATGTTTGTTTACCCACTAGCCACTTTCTGTACCACAGTTTCATTGATAAATACGCACGTCACAGTCTGTGCTTTACGATACAGTTTTCTATACAATTATGAATGACAGACTTTGTCTTTTTAAGTAGTCTTAGATGTCGGCAATATTCAACTAATTTCGCATGGCCCTCCGTTCGTTCGCTCTGGAACGCAACCAGTCAAAACTAACCCAAAATCAAGAAAAAAAACGTTTTACAAACATAACCTTAACAAGAATTAAAAACATAGCTGGGCACTGACGGGGATCGAACCAGCAACTTTCGCATCACAAACACACTATCTAATTATTTAGCTACCAGACCGTTGGAGTTGGAAGCAATTCAGTGTATCGCGAAGACATGGATAATTTTGCCATTCGGCCAATGTCGAGTCGCGTCGTGGAACCGAACAGAAAAGTTTAAAACAAACTGCTGTCGGAAGACGCTACTGGAATTTACGCCCGCCGCGCCTGCGTAAACATACAATTGAAACAAATTTCTAAATAAAAAATATATCATACACGGTAAAAAAGGTTGAAGGATATTGGTCAAACCTTTCACCGTGATTTACAAATAATAATAATTATAAAACCAATGGATGATAAAAACTTGTAGGAACCTAGAAAGTTGTTTTATGTGTTGTATTATTATAATATATTTCGTATGTTGTATCGTGTTTTGTGCAGATTTGTTCATACATACAATAATAATTATAGTATTTTTTGTTAATAATTCCGATTTGAGTGTATTTCTGATTGCTGATCTCAGTGACCCAGTCTTTTAACTCTAGAATATAGAGTTGGAAATCTTGCGTTTCATTTGCTATTCCGAATTAGGTTCTCAAAATTAAAAAGTAAAATAATGTCTGTGCTATAAATGTTTTTTTTTAATTGTAGTAGTGTACCGGGTGGCCAACTAAGAAGGGCATTCGGGTATATCTCGAAAAGAAATTGTCGTAAAAACCGTAAGTTAAAAAAAATTATGAGTAAAGCGGCTACGAGAAAATTTTGAAAATTAGTTTTAGGTTTGCAAAATGGCCACCAGGTGGCGTAATAGCCATCTTAAATTTTAAAACCCGATTTTTGCAAAATTTTCTCAATTTAAAGATAGTAAAATGCCCTGCCACTGTAGGGCCAAGATAAATTCGATTCCGTTATTCTGAGTCACTTGTTGCTCCTCTATCTCTTAAGGGAGGATTTTCGAACATTTTCAGAAAAAAATTTCAATAACTTCGAAATTGCTAATTTTATTTTTTTTCGCTAAATAACAATACACTTCATATTATTACTATACTAAATTAACCATTGAATTTGACCTACCTAATTCACCTACTTATTCTACTAATTTAAAAAAGAATCTCAAATAACTTATAGTTTTTAAAAACATTTTTATTTTTTTTTATTTATTTATTAATAAGTAATAGCACATGCTAACAGATAACATACATTTGATAATTTTTGTCAGTACATTTGGTAACAATAAGCACAATATTGAGACTACACATAGGAAAAACAAATGAAGAAAAGACAACATACAATTTACATAATCACACATTAATAAACATTTATATTGTCAGCTTGTCTTTACAGTACTCAGTGCATTTCCTTCGAAAGATCCCCAGTGTTAGGGTTCCCAACTTAAGCATCGACCATTCCGGAACAATTGTTTTTCAGTGGCGGCTCGTTCCATGAAAAAGCTCGCCGTAGGCAGAGGTGGAGGCAAATCCGGGGGTTGCCACGCCCAATTTTTACTCAAAAGTCGTTAAAATCATTTAAAAAAAAGGATTCGGCGCCCTCTTGAATGGCAATTGTTGCGCACTTAAAGAAAAGACTAAGTAGGGGTACTTATCCATTTCAGAAGAGTAAACTATTAAAACAGTTTATTGTTACTACTAATCAATAAAGTTCGAAAAAAATTCATGAGAAGTTCGAAAATGCTCAAAAAAAAAATAACAGTTTGGTGGCAAAATCACTGACTGAATATCCAAAGGTGGGTTCTGGTGCGCAAATAGCAAAATAGAGGGCGCGACAGTCGTCGCAGTTCGTAGCATTGGCGTATAATCGAAAGTTTCTGAATATCGTTAAGGTTAGGATTTCCGGGATTTTTAAAGTCCCGGCCAAGGAAAAATTTTTGCCGGGACAAACTTTCTGATTCCTGGTTAATCCAGGCCAAACCGGGACGGTTGGGAACCCTACTCAGTGTACCAGACTCCTTCACCCAAGGGGGCAGATTGTTGTATTGGATAAGTCCTTTATGGAAGAGATGATTCTGAGTATAACTCGTAGAAACCGTGGATACATAAAAGTCCTCTCTAGCACGTGTCTGATAGCTATGTATATCTGTTATGTAACGAGTATTTCTTAATAAATGATCAGGGCACAAACCGTGTTTTATTTTATATATGAGAATCATTGTGTTCAAAAAGAATGTTTGTTTTACACTTAGGATACCAGTTAACTCCAACATTAAGTTTACACTAGTGTAACGATTGCATCCAAGAATATACCGCATAGCTTGCTTTTGCTTTCTCTGCAGTATATCTGTCTCTGTGTTGTTTAGTAGAAACAAAATAGATGAGCAGTAATTTAGATGTGGCAAAATAATCACTTTAAGATTGTTAGTTTGGACCATTCACTAAGACAAGTGTTCATTCTTCCCAAGAGGTTAACTTTCCTTGCAATTTTCTTTGTTACGTATTCAGCATGATGTGAAAAAGTTAGCTGCTCATCAATCACAACGCCTAGGTATTTGCATTGATCCTCCTGTTCTATATTCTGGCCATTCACAGTAACACCTGCAGGAAATTTAGTTTGCATGGAATTGTATCTGCTTTTTATTATCATAAATTTCGTTTTTTCTATGTTTAAACTTAAGCCATTTTGCGTAAGCCACTTAGACAGCACTACCAGCTCGTCATTCATAGTTTTTACCACTACATCCACTTTCTCTCCAACCAGGTATAATAGAGTATCGTCTGCAAAAAGCTGAACTTTACACTTACTCATAGTTTTAACAATGTCATTTATGTACACAATGAACAAGTTGGGCCCCAGTACTGTCCCTTGAGGAACACCAAAAATATTTTGTCTTGATACCGAAGTTTCACTCATATATCTTGATTCTTGAGTCCGTTCTGTTAGGTATTCTTTAAACCATTTAAGCGCCGTGTCTTGTATTCCATATCTCTTCAACTTTTCTATAAGTAATGTTCGGTCAATAGTCTCGAATGCGGAAGTCCAGAAAGACCACCGCTATAATTTTCTTTTGGTGTAATGCCGCTTTCCAATCTATTAGAACTGTCTGCAGTGCACTCTCACACGAGTTGTTTTTTCGAAAACCTGCTTGAAATTCACTAAGGAGTTTGTTATTCTCAAAATACTCTATAAACTGTTTGTTCACAACTACCTCTAATAATTTTTCATATACTGGCACCATATTTATGGGCCGAAATTCTTCACACTTATTTGTGTTTGTTTTTTTTTCTATTGGCACAACTGTGTATTTTTTCCACTGCTTAGGGAATGCCCCATATTGCATACTATTGTTTATCAGATGTAAGAATCTATCACCGATCACTTCAAATGCTTTTTGTAAGATGTTTGTTGTTATTCCATCAACACTACTATTTTTTTTCTAAAGATTTTTTACTGTGATTTTCATTTCAGCTAATGAAAGCAACTTAAACTCAGACAGCTTTGTGTTACAGTAATCTATCTTTCCTATTACTTCTGTTATGTTCTGATCAATAATCTTGTATTTTTTTTTATGGCAGTGGCACACACACCAAAGGGAGATCCTATGGCGCTCGACGAGCGGTGTGTGTGCGAAGATGTTGATTGACACGGTTCTTAAATATTTGTAGGTTGTAATTAGTGGGAAACAGATGTCCTGGAAGTGAGGTCCACAGTGATGCAGTGCGCCAGACAAAGGAGTTCTGGTAAAGCGATGTTCTAGGTGTTTCTAGTTGTACGACGAACTGGTGCGCTCCTGCCGTCTGTCGGGACTGTCTGACAGGAGTTGCCAGGGACGGGATGATGTAGGCCAAATCCTGGGAACATCTGCCGTGAAAGTATCTGTAAAACAGACACATATCGGCCACATGTCTGCGATGTTCCAGACTATCCAGATTCCGGGTCAACTCCGGATCCCCGACGAGACGCACAGCCCTCTTCTGAATGGAATCCAGCAGCTTTAGGGTATGCTTTGGTGCGGCACCCCAGATATGTAAGCAACATTCTAAGCACGGTCTTATTTGCGCTTTGTACAGCAAGAGCAACTGCTGCGGTGTATAGAGTTTCTTGTTGCGAAATAGCGCACCAAGCTTCTGGGAGGCTGATTTTGCGATGTTAGCAACATGGTCATGCCATGACATATTGCTGTTAACCGAGACACCCAGCAGCCCGATTGACATGGATGAAGGAATGGTCGATCCTGCCATAATGATGTCAGGGCCCAGTGTATTGACCCTCTTGGTAAACGTTGCTGTTTGGGTCTTTGCTGCATTGAACTGGACCAAATTTCGGTTGCCCCAAGTTTGAACTTTCTCCAGGTCTTGATTAATTGCTGTAATCTGCTCCTGTCTGCGGTGATGATTCTCAGTCGCTGGTAAGGGTTTTTCTGATCTAAAGTGGGAGACAAGGGTACTGTCATCTGCAAAACTGTAAACAGGATTATTCGTTTCGATCAGCAGGTCATTAATATAGATGAGGAACAGAGTTGGTGAAAGTATTGCGCCCTGAGGCACGCCCGCGTTGATGGTGAATGTGTCCGAGATGTGTCCATCAACTGCAACGTGTAGGGATCGGTTCTTAAGGAAACTGGCCAGCCAGCTGCAGAGAGAGGCGGGCAGTCCCAAGGACGGCAGTTTGTTGAGCAGTCTGTCATGCCAAACTCTGTTGAATGCCTTTGAAATATCCAACGCAATCGCTCGAGACTCTCTGTAGTTTTCAATTGCCCTACTCCATATATGAGTGACATAGGCCAAAATATCTCCTGCCGATCTCTCTTTGCGAAAGCCGTATTGATTATCGCTGATTATTCTGTTGTTCTCGAGGTATTTGAGTAGTTGCTGATTGACTACACGTTCCATGACTTTGGAGACTATTGGAAGCAAGGCAATTGGGCTATAGTTTGAGGGCGTGGTTTTCTTGCCTTTTTTTTGGAACAGGTTGCACTCGAGCGACTTTCCAAGAGGATGGGTAAATCCCTTTTCTGTAATAAAGAGAAAAAAACCTGGAAAAAACGGGTGTTAGTTCGTTGGCGCAGTTCTTTAGCACTATGGCAGGTATTCCGTCCGGTCCTGATGCCTTTTGAGTATCTAGTTCTTCAAGGATTTTGCGAATATCACGGTGAGAAAACTTGACTTCTGCCTTGGTAGTGTTGATGTTCGGTATGGTGGGGAGAGTCTTGCCTTGGGGCACGTCTAAGGTAGAGTGCGATGAAAACATTTTGGCGAGCATGTTTGCTTTTTCCTTGGCTGTAGTCGCCGTGATGCCACGTTCGTCCGTCAAAGGCGGGAGAGACGTTTGTGTAAAGTTGTTACTTACTGCCTTTGCTACCGACCAGAAATTCCTGGAACCACTCAGGCACTGCAAAAGTTTATTCCTGATCCTTTGATTGTGTTTGTCCTTAGTTTCTTCGATCACACGCTTGCACTCGTTTCTCGCTTCGATAAAATAATTGCGATTTTCAGCGGTCTGTAAGGGCTAATATGTGTGGTCTATTTGCTTGTAGATGTTGGTGTACCGAATTTATGTTTGTATTTAGGCCTCTTATGTCGCAGAAATCTATTCTAAATTGGATCGGTATCTTTGCTGTCTGTGAAATGCGGAATGAAGGGCTCCCAGGGCCACCCAGCGCCCGGAGATCCGAATGGCCGGGGAGTTTACTTCCGGAATATTTTGATCCTGGAAGCACCATCATGTCCATATATTCCTACTGTGGAACCCGGGACTACCAGCGCGGAAGCGGAACGTGATTTGGGAAAACCACTTAGCGCTTCCCAATTCTGGTGGGGTGGTCTTTCATCGGACGAAGCGAGTAGGCTTAGGCATCTACCACCTAGGGCTCAGACTCATTCCTTTGTCGGTGCCTAGTCTGACAGGGGTAAAAATGGGGTTTGTTGGGTGGGTCACTTCCCAGTGATCAGCTCCAGACATTGTACTTTGGTGTTCGCCAGCCTGGAGGAGGACGATGGGATTTGATGGGCCACATCCCGTGGCAACTCGGAATGGTGGGGGCGTCACTCCCCGTAATCAAACTGCTCTCACCAGTTTGACGTTCCTGCCAGCCAATACAATGCAGCCCCTCTTGTCACAAACTGTCATTGATCAGCTCCAGACTTTGTACTTTGGTGTTCTCCAGCCTGGGGGAGGACGATGGGATTTGATGTGCGATATCCCATGGCAACTCGGAATGGCGGGGGCGTCACTCCCCGTAATCAAACTCCTCTCACCAGTTTGAAGTTCCTGCCAGCCAATACAATGCAGCCCCTCTTGTCACAAACTGTCATCGATCAGCTCCAGACTTTGTACTTTGGTGTTCTCCAGCCTGGGGGAGGACGATGGGATTTGATGTGCCATATCCCATGTCAACTCGGAAAGGCGGGGGCGTCACTCCCCGTAATCAAACTCCTCTCACCAGTTTGACGTTCCTGCCAGCCAAGTATTCATTAAAGTTTTCTGCTATTATAGTCTCATTCCTTTCCATTTTGCCATTAAAATATATCCCCGTCTGTTTGACTTTGTTTTTTCCTCCTACCAACTTTTTTATTGTTTTCCACATTTCAGATGAGTCGTCCTTGTTCAAATCTATTTTCGTATTATAGTATTGCCATTTTTGTTCTCTTATCATATTGACCACTTTATTTCTTTGGATTTCGTATTGAAGAAAGTCATCCTCGCTTTTAGTTATTATTGCTCTTCGGTAAAGTTGATCTCTTTCTTGTATATTCAATTCTATGTCTCGTGTCCACCATTTTTTACCTGTCCACTTGCCTTTTATGACTTTTTCTGTTATTGGAGCATGTCTGTTCAGTGTATCAGCCAATATGCTTACCAACCGATCTGCTAATACATCAACTTCTGTGCAGTTGCCATCCCAATAGGTGTCCATTAGATCTAACTGAAAGTTCAATTCGTTGAAATTATTATAGTCTCTTGAAAGTTTTACAATATCACATTGTTCTTCAACTTTCTTCATTTCAACTGTTATAATAGAGTGGTTGTAATTTTTGGGGTTAGGAGTACTATAGGTATCAAGTTTTTGTCATTAGTGATCAGTAGATCTATCATTATTGATGTATGACTAGTAATTCTGGTGAAGTTCGAAACATTCTGATAAAGGCTATTTTGAGATATTATTCTTTTTAATCTTTCAGAGTACAAAGTGCTTTTAGATATATCTATATTGTAGTATCCTATACATACGAGAGTTTCCCCCTTAGATGAAAATTCCTCTAATAAGTCCTCCAAGTGTGCTAAGAAATCAGCGTGACTTGCAGCAGGTGAGTGATACAGGCTAAATCCTTCTTTCTATTGTAATTTCCACTCCTGTTATCCATATAACATTTACAACTGATTTTCTCATCAATATTTTGAACATATGCTTTACAGATTCTTTTAAATATGTTCTTATTAGTAGACATTCGTATCTTAGGAGGCAGCATATTATAGATTGTGGGACCAAGATATGTTAAATACTTTAAATTCAAGTTATTGTTACTTACAGTAATTATTAATTTTTTTGTTGAAATTGGTCCTGGTACTATAGTTATGCTGTACATAAATTTTCATGTTCTCTCTTTCTTTAATATAAATAATTACACACTGTCAGGAAATACAGGCTTCTGATATTACTTATTTCTGGGGAAAAGGCAAATCGCTGGGGTATAATTTTTTTTTTATATTAACTTGAAGATATATTTCTGAATTATGTTTAAGTTGTACAGACTATTTGCATAAAGTTCACCCCATACCACAATTCCATATCTGATAATTGATTCTAATACTGCTTTATAAACAGTTATTAAAGTCTTTGTGTTAAGAAATTCGCGTAACAGATAGAATTTATGAATTAGCCTACGCATTTTTGTTGACAAATACCTACTCTATGTGAGGTGACCATTTAAGATATTTGTCCCCCACAATACCCAGGTACTTAATGTAAGATGTTTCTTGTATCTCTTGGTTGTCAATTATTATGCTACTAAAAGCCGGTCTATTAGCCTCTGTAAGGGAGGGCGCACATCAAAGAAACATGAAACCTGAAACATGAAGCATGAAACATGAAACATGTTTCATGAAAATAGAACACGGCCAAACAAATAGAAGTCCGCTCACTAATGAAACAAGTGTGATTCATGTGCGTAAAACATTTTTATCGTGTTGAAACATGTTTCATGAAATAGGTCGCGTTCTATTTTTCAGTTTCAGTTGCATTGTTTTTGTCAATTAAATTCGTGCGTTATGGATAACGACCAAGAATTTAATATTACATTTGTTTCTGTGGTGGAGCATGCAGTATGAAGAATTGTATAACTATAACCTGGAGAAGTACTCGAATAGACAGTCACAAGAAAAAGCCTGGCAAGATGTTGCCAGTCAGGTAAAAAGCTCAGGTAAGCATAAACAATGTAGTAATAACTTATTTTTATTATGTGGAACCAAAATTTGACAAACTATAATAAGAATTATATTAGCATGAATATTGTTAAATGTTAAATACATACTTTTTTTGCCATGGTAAAGCTATTTCGGGTTTCAGAAAATATTCACACAGCTTATCTCTTAAACGAAGTGCTTCTGATGTTGGTCTACCACATACAGTGAGAGTTTTGCAATTTGCTGACAATTGAAGGGACGAATCTGTGGCTGAATATATTCCATCGTGTTTTCTTATAAAATTATGAAGAACGCAAGCGGCTTTGATAATATCATCAGCTTTAGTGGTGTTGCAAGCTATTGGTTTATCAAAAACTCTTAATTTACTTCATAAGATTCCAAAAGCACACTCTACACTTTTTCGTGCCCTTGAAAGGCGATAATTAAAAATTCTTTGTGGGTTATCCAAAGATCTTTGTGGATATGGCTTCATTATTTCTTTTTTTAATGCAAATGCTTCGTCTGCAACGAAAAACATTGGCAAATTGGATCCGAGGTCTCCGGGTAGATTCCTTGCAGGTGGAATATTTAACTTGTTTGTTTCGAGCAATTTGCCAAGTTCCGAATTTTTGAAAACTGCCCCATCACTATTCCTACCAAAATCACCTACAGAAATTGCAGTAAAAAGTGAATCTGCATCAGCAATTGCCATTAACACAATAGAATGATATGATTTATAATTAAAAAACGCCGAGCCAGATTTTGGGGGAGCTTTGATTCGAATATGTTTGCCGTCTATACTACCAATACAATTAGGCATGTTCCATAGTTCCTCATACCGCTGAGCAATTTCTAACCACATATTCTCTGAAGGGAAAGGCATGTACTGTTTTTTAAGACACTTCCATATTGCTGCTGTTGTCTCTTCAATAACTTTTCCCACCGTCGTCTCTCCTTTCATGAAGTGAAATGACAGAACTCGAAAAGCAGCACCAGTGGCAAGATACCTAAAAAAGCCGTTTATGTATAACTACATACCGTTGTGGATACTACAATTTGTGTATATTTAATGAATTATAGATAAATCTATACCCGGCGTTTCGTTATATTCAGTTCCGCCCCTAAAAAAGCTTTATTTTTTAAGATAGAAAAAACCTTAAAAACAAAATTGTATTTTCTTCTCAAACAACAGAAACTCTAGAAGATGCACTAAATATAAGAAAACAACCTGTACAATAAGTGTATAATTTGCATTATTCTCATAATAATTATTGTTTGAGTTGCTGAATGTAAAAAAAGATGGAGATTGCTGAGAGTGACTTTTCTGAGAAGCTTACGAGAAAAAAAGAAGGCATCCGGATCTTCTGGTAAAAAAAAGCAGCCACATTTTTTGAAAGACGCAATGAAATTTTTGATTCCATTTACCAGATCACGATGTCAAACGGGAAATGCTGAATCCGATGACGAAAGATTGGAAACTGAAAGTTATTCGCAAGTTAATGATGGTGAAACAGCCACAAACGACGACGATGGTATGCACAATTCAGATGATACACAAAACACCCAAGGGGAACAAGAAGAAGGTATGAACACAACATCGGCAATTCAAGAAAGAGCTCAAAGTTCAGCCACAAATGAAGTAGAGACGCAACTTCCTTCTAAATCTACGGATGACGATACTGAAAGAATTTTTCAAGTACCACTAACAAAAAAGAACAGGACAAAACAGCTAAGTACTGGAGGTTGGGAAAATGCTGCAGTGCAATGTTTAAGTGATTTGAGTGCTAAATACAAAAGAAAATTAAATGAGTCAACTGATGAGAAAGACAGCGATCTCCTTTTCTTAAAGAGTTTGTTGCCTGATATGAAAAAGTTGAATGATGCTCAAAAAAGGAGGTACAAACAAAGAGTTTTGGGTCTTTACGATGAAATTATAAATGAACAATGTGTACCCATTCCAGTTTTTTCTCCAGCTATATCCAAATATTCTTCAGTATCATCCGCATCACCTCAATTTATTGAAGCTAACAATCAAGCAAGAAATATATATCAGACAGACAGTCATTCATCGTATGCTTCTCTTGTCTCTGATGCTATTAATATTGATATTGACAGTGTTCAAGAATAAAAATTAATTATAACTTACCTTAGTGTTATCAGTACTTTTTCTTCAACACTGAGGCACATTCTAAAGTTGGTATCTTTTTTCTTTAAACTAGAACCCACAACAGAAGATAATGTTGTAAATGTTTGTATATTCATTCTATAAAATGATTGAAATGTGGCAGGATGATTGTTTAGTTCTTTTGCAACCAAATATGTACTATGTTTAAGATTTATATCATTATATGGATGCACCCAGTAACGTCGTTTTCTTTTTTTGCTTTTGTTTTTGGACAGCAATAAAAGAGTTGCCACGACAGCAACGACCTCGTCATCATCACTTTCCATTGTTGACTATACAAATTTTATTTTTGTTTCTTTGATTAGTGTGTAAAAATGAAACGGTTTCGTTTTTCGCAATTTATTGTTTCATGTTTTATGTTTCATTTTTCATGTTTCAGGTTTCATGTTTCTTTGATGTGCGGCCTCCCTAAGAGAAAACGCGATGTATGTTGTTTTCACCAGTTTTAAAGTTAATTTATTTTGCTGTAACCAGCATCGAAACAACTCTAGGCCATTTATAGCCCTAATCCTTACAATCTCCCAAGTATCTCCAGCTAGTACCATTACGGTATCATCAGCATAGGAGATTGCAAGACCCATGGGCGTAGACAGGATTTTTTCTCAGGGGGGGTGAATCGTAGATAAGGCCGCAATGGTACCCGCACAAGACCATTGAAATTTAATTTTAAAAGCGAGTTTATATGTATAATATATAGTAGGGGGCCCAGTGCTGTCCCCTGTGGTACCCCAATCTTTATTTTTAGTCTTTCACTCAATACCCTATTTAACCTCACCATTTGATACCTGTCCCCCAAGTAACTCTCAAATATTTCAGCTGCCTTTCCCTGTATGCCACAATCATGTAAAACCCCAAGAAGTCTGTCGTGACGCATGCACAGTGTTGAAATGCTTTTGCAAGGTCTAAAAATATTGATATACATTTTTTATTATTATTTAAATTTTGTACAACTTCAGTTACCAGCTGTTGCATGGCATCCCACGTGCTATACCCCTCAACAAAACCATACTGATTAGGTGAGATTATTTTATTATCTCTAAAAAAAACGACTAATCTATTTTTAGGCATTTTTCAAACAACTTTGCAATATTACTTATGAGATTTATGGCTCTATAGTTACTGATTTGTGTTTTTGGTCTAGCTTTGTGTATAGGTGTATAACAGATAACTTAAATTCAATTGGCACAATCCCATTTTGTAAGCTTTTATTAAAAATGTGTAATAGCGGATTTATTATTTCCCTGTGTGTTAATTTTCTTGTCTTTGAATGTATGCCATCGTGTCCCGGCGAGCTATTATTTTTTAGTGTAGATATCAAATCAATTAATTCATCTTTACTAATAGGGTTTAAGAATATTGAGTTTTTATTTGAATCCTTATTTCGATAGTCCACTTTTTGAGTAGGAATCTTTGAGGCCATTTCAACTCCGATCTTATTAAAATATTCATTATAAAAATTTGCCATCGCATGATCCTCTCTATAACTATAAGAAAATTACAAACTTAAGTGGCTAAATATTTAGTTGGGGATAATTATTTATTTATTTAATTACCGTCAAAAATCAAATTGTACCTGCCCTATTTTTTATCAAACATTTTGGTTGGAGAGCTTTAAGCCAGAATTTCTATTTAAGGTCTGAGAAACTCATAATTAATAATAAATATTTACTTATGGCTATATAGAAAATCACCTTCGCTATAAAACAACAACATATTTTATTTTATTTTACATTTTCATGAAAAACAACCTCTTTTCAAGAGAAAAAACTGTAAATTTGGATGCAGTTTTGCTGTACAGTTAGGTTGTACTAAACAATTATCCAAGATAATTTTTAATTATCTTTTAATATTGAAAAAGTTAGTTATTGAAATGATTTGTAGGAAAATAAGAGAAAACTACCTATATTAAGCATAACTAACAGTAACTGTCTGAGAATTTTGATCATTTCAAAACCATATCACCGAATATTTCTTTAAACTATGACCATATGAATCGTTCTTTATCAAGTTAGTCAGGTTACCATTAGGCAACATATTAAATAAGTAATTAACAAGCGACCAGTAAAAGTCCGACCACCTTTTATCTCTTTATAGCCCGTTGCCAGATTTACATGAGTTAGGACAGAATGCTGCAACATAGACGTAGGAATTAAAACCTACTTATACATATTTTCTGGTTTCATAAACTATTAATATAATTAATAGTTTCCTCAATATAGAAATTGTAATAATGATTTTACATAATGTTTATTACGGATGTAAAATTTTGCGTCGTATTATGCGAAATGTGATATCAGAATTAATTTATGGGACTATGTAGGGAATGTTATGTATGGATATTTTCCACTAAAAGTGGAATTATAGAAAGCGAACGAATTAAAAATAGTTTTTTAATAAAAAAATTCATAATAGGCACACAACACTCTTTTATTAAAGAGTTTAGTTTGGATTGTCCTACTTTCAGTGTATCGGTTAATTTTTTGTATAGCTGTGTATTGCCAAAATATATGAATATGTCTAAACCATCTGACGGTATTCCGGCTTGATGTGCCGATGTGGCTTGCGAGCTTTAAGGACACGCTATGCCAGCGGTAGCTAAGATACCGGTAAGGTCTCCCATGCTGGAAAGGTCCCTGTGTGTAGAAGCCAGACTAAGAAAATACCAATGCACGATGTGCCTACACGACACTCAATCACCGGAACAAACTACCACGGCCACATTTGGTGAGAACCGGTGAATATTACACTAATCACACACACAATACATCCAGACTCAACCCAAAGTCAAGGTGGAACATTGTAGGCCGAAGACTTGCATGGCTAAGGAGATCTTAGTTACTACTATGAGAACTCTGGGCACCAGGCATCACCTAGTTTCAATGTAGCCCTCTAGTGGTAAGGAGCACTGCCCGAAGAGTATCATTTTCCTCCATTAATCGTGGGAACGATAATGACTCATAAAAAAGAAAAAAAAAGAAAGGACAGTGCCGTCTCAAAGGCACAAAACAAAGAGGACAATAATGACCTCGAGAACTCTGGGACGACCACAAGTGGAAGCAATGCCTCGGCGCAGGTTCCAGAACAACAACTACAACAAGGGGCTGTAATTGAGCCCGTGTACAAAGATGACATTGCTGATGACTCATCAGCAAAACACAACAATCAAGGAGAACGCTGAAGTGGAAGTTCTGAAAAGCAGCGACGAGGAACTTAGGCAGCCTCTAAAACACCTGAAGCTGAAAGGCAAACAAAAGCCTGGCGGACTCTCAGGTGCTGTTAGATAAAGGTTCAAATATTTTCTAAAAAGAGGGCTATCGAAATAAGAAGCTCGAATAAAAGCTCTAAAACCCATCGAGCCCAAACTCCAAAAAGAAAAACCTTCTCGGAGAGGATCAAAAAGAGTGCGCTCAGAAGATATTCTCTTCTGACCGGACTCTTTTTGATTATATGTAATTTTAGAAACATATGAATGCTAATGATTCTGATTAGCAGGGTGTGTATATAAGGACTATTCCTATACTGGGTGTTCAGCCTATATACAGTATGTCTCACTAACTTGGAACCATATGGGTAACTTCTTTATTGTTGATTTTACGAAAAAAAGTTGCTCTTTATAAAAAGTTCTGCTTCCTGAGAAAATAATATTAAACTATTAAAACTTGAATTAGCATATACAGAGTTGTCATAAAGTAGGAAAATGTACAGGGTGTCTGGGAGTACCGTTCGAATAATTTTAGGAGTGATTCTACATAAGAAGATATGAAATTTTTTTTATATGAACATGGGTCCGAAAATGCATAGTTTCCAAGATACAGGGTGTCAAACTTTTTATAAAAAAACAGTTTTTTGTTAATACCTTAAATACGATTTTACTGATTTTATTGAAATTTGACAGTGTTATCTGTAGTAATAAGGGGCTCATTTAGCCTTAATTAGATTAAAAATATAAAGTCCAGTGGCGTCCCGGGGGGCATCATACCGAATATTATTGACAAAGAGATGTGCGCCACAGAGTATTTTAAGCATTTTATAGTTTTTTCGTATTAAGCAACTAAAAATACAATATTTTTGTTTCTTAAATTGTTTTCGTATCTTGTTTCGTTTTCGAGAAAAAATAAAACCAGTTTATTACAGCTTTTGATGTAGAATTTGGTGCCCTAAAGATATGTAATAAACTGGTATTTTTTTTTCTCGAAAACAAAACAAGATACGAAAACAATTAAAGAAACAAAAATGTTGTATTTTTAGTTGCTTAATACCAGAAAAATATAAAATGTTTAAAAGATTCAGTGGCGCACATTTCGATGTCAATAATATTCGGTAGGATGCCCCCCGGGATGCCACTGGACTTTATATCTTTAATCTAATTAAGGTTAAATGAGCCCCTTATTACTACAGATAACACTGCCAAATTTCAACGAAATCAGTAAGAGCATATTTAAGATATTAACAAAAAACTGATTTTTTATAAAAAGTTTGACACCCTGTATCTTGGAAACTATGCATTTTCGGACCCATGTTTATATGAAAAAATGTTCATGTTTTCTTATGTAGAATCAATCCTAAAATTATTCGAACGGTATTTCCGGACATCCTGTACATTTTCCTACTTTATGACCACTCTGTATATGCTAATTTAAGTTTTAATAGTCTAATATTATTTTCTCAGGAAGCAGAACTTTTTAATCTACAATAAAGAAGTTACGCATACGGAAAAAAGTGAGTCAGACTTACTATATATATATATATATATATACCATTTAAAAAGCTTCCAAAAATTGTCTACAAATACATTAGCGATATTATGGTTTATTTTTTCAAAGCCAACAAAACACTATTATATCAACTTGGTCAACATTATTTTAAGGTGGAGGCACCTATCATCGGCCATTTGAACCAAACTCTATTTCGAATAAGTCGATATTTACTGCCGACTTGGAGGAATAACCGTTATATCATCTACCAACAATTTTTGGTTATATTAAGTTTCGGTTAATTGGATGATGTTATTTTTTAAAATATAATTTATAGCATGTTCTTTATTTAATTTATTTCCTGATATTAGCATATACAACGCAGGGGAGTGGTGTTTATACTGTATTAATCTATACTTCATAGTTTATTTACATCATTAGCAATTGTATGTCCATTATAATTAATAAATTCTAACGTATAAAAGTCCTTAAATCTAATTCCTTAAGTCTCCTGAGGGTAAGGTCTTAAAGAAACCTAAGGGGCTTACAAAGTCGAATACTACGACTACAAAACCCCAACCCTCTGGACCCACATACAGCCAGGCGGCTGGAGGCATTAGAGTTGGCATCATCCACTCAAATTTTCCAGAGGAGATCCCGTTAGTGGAACAGCTTGGGGCCATACAGGACTCCATCATGGACAAAGTTGTCAAACTGGGCAGAAGCGAAGGGTTAAGACCCAGCTTCCATAGTTCACACTACAGGTCTGGATGGCTACAACTAGTGTGTTCAGACAAAAATACTGTTGAATTGCTGAAAAGTGTGGCCAGCGACATAGCACCAAATGATACACCAGCAAAGGTTATGAAAGAGGCAGATATGCCGTACACTGAGATCGTAGTTGTATATCTTCCAAACTGTCATGAGTATAACAACAACAAAAATCTTGACCTTAGTAGAGGTCCAAAATGGCCTTGTGTCTCGTGCTGGAGGGTTCTGGGGAGAAATCCTGGACCTACGGTAGAGATGACACTTTCTGTAGACCAATGAGCCGCTACAGAACTTAAAAAGAGAGGCTATAAACTCAGCTTTAGATTTGGCACAGTTCAACTAAGGCCGAGACAAAAAAGCTTAAAAGATGCTGGCGGCTCAAAGAGCAGTACGACCTCCCAGGTCGGAGATTCTAGCGGACAGCAACAACCCCAGGTGCCAGGAAAGCCGTCAGATTCTGAAAGTGAGACCAAGGCGAAAAGTCCAAAGGACAAAGAGTCCTAGGACTGCGTAGAAATGGCTACCACTAATAACAATACCACCCACCGACATCTAAGATGTCTGTAGGTAAACCTGCAACACTCAAAAGCAGCTTCTAGCGTGCTTAGCCGTTGCTTCACCTGAAACAAAACAAACATTGGACTAATACAAGAGCCATGGATAAATAAAGGCCAAATTAAAGGCCTTCCAACTCAAACATGTAAATTGGTGTACTCTAGAAACCAAAATAGAGTGTTGTTTCCATTGTATTGGTTGGTTTGGTCATCGCCTCTATCTGGACGCCCTTCAGAATTTTAAGGTGACCAGTCAGGTCTCCTGACTTTAGTTTTTGTGTCTGAGTGACTCTATAAGCACTGGTCCAGGCCTGCTTTTTGATCGCTCCTTTGAAGTGGTAATTGAAGACCGCAATACTACAAAGGAAAACCTAAAATAACTAGAGAGGTGATCACTTATCTGGTACAAAGATGAAATAAGGAATGGGATCCGGGGTTTACGGACCTAGGTGTTGAATCTCTGCATCTTTAGGAAACACTCCCACAAACTGTCAAGCAGAACTAAATGCTATCAATATAGCCATCCCTGAGTGTACCAAAAAAGGCCTAAGAAGTGCAGAAGAAGATCTATATCCTATCAGATAGTCAAGCAGCCTTAAAAGCGCTAGCATCTAGCACAATCAACTCCCGGCTAGTGTGGGATTGTCGAATGGCTGCAGATCAACTGGCAAACAGAAACAGACTCACCCTAATGTGGGTACCAGGGCACGAGAGTGTGGAAGGCAACGAAGCCGCTGACCAGCTAGCACGGAATGGTGCACAGACTGCGTTTTGTGGGCCTGAACCATTTCTGTGGCATCACTAGAGGATACGTAATGAATGAACTCAGAAATTTGGAAAAAAGGAAAGAGACACATTGGGCCAATGCACCTGGGCAGAGACAGGTCAAGAGGCTCATCTCTCACTCGCCTAACTACACAAAAAAGCCAAAAATGCTTCTCAAGCTACAAAAAATTAGATAAAACTGGTCGTAAACCTTCTCAATGGACATGGCCCCTGGAGGTATCACCTCAACTATGGCTGAAACGTCAGAGCACTTACTCTGCAAATGTCAGGCACTGACTTGCCATAGGTTGAGGCATCTGGAAAATGCCCTTGTGGTACCGGGAGATCTACTAAAGCTCAAATCTCGAAATATTCTGGGGTTCTCGAAGGATATAGAAATTTTCGTGCAAAATAGAAGGGTATACACAAAAGATCACTTGTGCTCGACGCCGACGTGTTGAAGGGCAAATCTTACCGAGCAAGCCCTTTACCTACCATACCATACCATACCAAACCATTTGAAACTTAAAAAATGCGTACTATTTATTTATTTTTTCCATTATAATGTCCAATAACCCACCTGAGAACACTTTGTCTATACGTAATTAATTGTTCAGACGAAGAATAGCTGCAAAGTTGAAGCGCCAGATTTAGGTCATCTATGTGTGGATATTAAGAGAGATACTGAAAAATCCTCTAAACTCTTCCAGAAACTGATATGATTTTTCTTTAAAAAAAAGTTCGCTAAGATATTTTGACCGTATTATTCGCAATCAATAATAGAAAAAAGCACTTAGTGCCTGCTTAATCACTTAAAAAATACATTTACTATAAAATGTAAAGTAACATTTTTTGTACTTTTCTATTAAAAGTTAATGCATATATTAATCAATGCTATTTAAACTAAATTACAAGAATTAAATTGGATACATCTAGACTAATCGAATTATACCTATCGTGCTTAAAAGTTTCGTTAAATCAGTTGAACTGACGTTGAATACATGAAACAAGTCTACCGATTATTTTATAAGGTTTTAACAAATCATTATTTCAGTTATTTGAAGGCCGCCACTGGACTTCAAAGTTGTTCGTTGGGTATCTACCTTTTTCGTATCCCTACAGCTCTTTGAGCTCAGCGGGTGCTTTCAACCAGGTAAAGAGAACAAAGCAATTTGTTCTTTTCAGGATGGAGTGGTAAACAATAAAACTCAAGAGAGCCTCTATTGTTGAAAGTAAAAGATGTAAGCTTTGCCTTGGTTAGTATAATTGCAACAATTCTTCAATTGCTCAGAACTTATTGCGCAATGAAATGTATACAAAATAATTCTTATCAAACCGAAATACTTTTATTTAAAATGTTGCCCGGGATAATAAATTTGCCAACATATTGATAATTTTTCAGCAATACGGATAATGGTATTAATTTTGATGTTAAAGCAATCTGCCACATCTCAAAATGATGTAGCCTCATGTATTGTGTCTACATATTACCAAAAAATTAGCAAAATTAGATACAGCCAAAACAATACGTGGAAAAAATACCTTAAAATTCATATTATAATAAAAGAGTACCAGTTTTTCATCGTGATTTCCTATATAGAATTTAATCTATAGTAATTCACACTTTTTGAAAATCTGCTCCTAATTACAAACATTTTTTAAAATTTAATTTAAATTATTTTTGATTTAAATAAAGGAAGTTGCTTAGTTTATCGCCGACTTACTCTATCGTCCTGTTTTATTCCATGATGGTTATCAAATGTTGGCTTTCATGCTGGCTGGCCAGCATTTTCTCCACCATACTCTTGTTGGCGTCTGCCCACCTGCCTATATATATGATTAACCAAATGACTGCATGGAAGAACAATTTACTGCAATAGTGAAATCTAACAAATGAAGTATTATTAAACTTCAAAAAAGTGATAGTTAATGTGTAGTATTTAAATAAAATATAAAAACTGCTGTAAAGTAAATAGTGTAAACAAACCTTGTCTATTCTTTAAACAAGCATTTTTTAGTTTTTAAGTAAATTTGAATCTGCGTGCTATTATTAAAAAAATATAAAACATAAAACTAGTGAAGGGACTATTCGAATACAAATAATCGAAGTATTCGATTCTGGCTTGCATTCGAATGCATTCGATTCTCAACGAAGAATTCGAATACCAGAAATATTCGAATGCGCCATCAACGAATTAATCGTCCCTCGAATGCTGGTTGAATCGAAATGAAATATGAATCGGGACAATTCGCGTCAAATGCGATTACAATATAACTTGCTCGATTATGCTGGTCTGCTGTCTGTCTGAGCAACAAATAATAGCGGGCTTTGTTTTGTATTGTGGTGAGCAATAATCGAAAACGCTATACTATAAAAAGTGTAAAATAGAGTAGTTTAATTACTATGGTAGTTTTTTAATTGTTGTATATTTTTCTTCTGTAGTAAACATATTATTCTTTTAAATGTGGTAGTCGGCAGGTATGACATACATATTTTTGCAATATGCAGAAGATAAGGAGTTTTGGGAATTCAAATTTAAATTATTAAAAAGTGATGATTTTAATAAATCTTTAATAAACTTTTACTTAATATCTAAACAAATCAACTTTTAACCATTATTTTATTTTTTTAATAGTGAATGCTTTAGCTAATTTTTGTAAAAGATTTTGCTCTTATGCTTAAATGTATCAAGAATGAAGACGACTTCAAGATCAAACAATTCAGAATCAGACAATTTGTAAATTTGAATTCGAGAACGAGACTTCGAAGTCACTCGAAATCTCGAGAGGTTGAATCGTTAATTGAAACATTTTAGATATCGCGACAAATCCAAATAATTCGATTCTTTGTATTCGAATAATCATTCGATTCTCAAAAGTATTCGAATGCAAGATATTCGATTCTAAAAATCATGCGATTTTCCCTTCACTATATAAAACACAATAATGTGCGTTAGCCTTGAGACTGAAAAGAATAAATAATTCTTTTTTGGGATTTTTTTTGTGTGCATTTAATCCGAGTCTACGTGACTTGATGTAAACAAAAAGTTTTTCACAAATAATGCCACCATCCTTGGAAGTAAAAAATATCAAATTTCTTCATCTACGACATAAACAGTAAAAGCTTTTTACGTCTTTTATTTTCTTATTTGACGTTCGTTATAAGAAATATTGTACTTTACACAGGGTCGATCGAGTTTGCCCCCCGTTTTAAACAAATTTCAAAAATAAATGAAGCATAATTTTGCACACGTTTTGCACAATTTTGCACATTGCAAATAAAATTTTGCACACCCGCACAAGGAAAACTAGAGCTGTTTTTTATACGGGGGGCAAGCTTGACCGTTCCCCCCCGTCTGTTAGAAAATTGAAAAATTTTGATGCCACTCGATTCGGCAAATTTTACACACCTATTTTCAAATTTTGCACACTTTTCAGGGGAAAGTTATGAGGTGTTAAAAATTTGGATTCCCCCCCCCCCCCCGTTTGTCTAAATGTGGAAAAATTTTGATGCTGCTAGGTTCTACTAATTTTGCACAGTTTTGCACACCTATTTTCAAATTTTGCACACTTTTCTGGGGAAAGTTATGAGGCGTTAAAGATTTGCATTTGCGCCCCCGTTTGTCAAAAAGTTTAAAAATTTTGATGCTGGTAGGTTTAACTGATTTTGCACAATTTTGCACACCAATTGTCAAATTTTGCATACTTTACTGGGGAAAGTTATGAGGTATTAAAAATTTGCATTCGCCCCCCCCCCCCGTTTGTCAAAAAATTAAAATCTTTTAATGCTGCTAGGTTCAACTAATTTTGCACAATTTTGCACGCCTATTTTCTGATTTTGCACACTTTTCTGGGGAAAGTTGTGAGGTGTTAAAAATTTGCATTTTCCCTCGCCTCCCCCCCGTTTGTCAAAATGTTGAAAAATTTTGATGCTGCTAGGTTCAACAAATTTTGCACAATTTTGCACACCTATTTTCAAATTTTGCACACTTTTCTGGAGAAAGTTATGAGATGTTAAAGATCTCCTTTCCCCCCCCCCCCCCCCCCCCCGTTTCTCAAAAAGCTTAAAAATTTTGAGGCTGCTAGTTTCAACTAATTTTGCACACCAATTTTCAAATTTTGCACACTTTTCTGGGAAAAGTTATGAGGTATTAAATATTTGCATTTCCCCCCCGTTTGTCAAAAAGTTGAAACCTTTTAATACTGCTAGGTTCAATTAATTTTGCACAATTTTGCACACCTATTTTCAAATTTTGCACACTTTTCTTGGGAAAGTTATGAGGTGTTAAAAATTTGCATCTCATCGCCGTTTGTCAAAAAGTTGAAAAATTTTGATGCTGCTAGGTTCAACTAAATTTACACAATTTTGCACATTTATTTTAAAATTTTTCACACTTTTCTGGGGAAAGTAATAAGGTGTTAAAGATTTGCATTTGCAAATTTTTAACGCCTTATAACGTTCCCCAGAAAAGCGTGCAAAATTTGAAAATAGGTGTGCAAAATTAAGCAAAATTAGTTGAATCTAGCAGCATTAAAAGATTTCAACTTTTTGACAAACGGGGGGGACAATGCAAATATTTAATACCTTATAACTTTCCCCAAAAAAGTGTGCAAAATTTGAAAATTAGTGTGCAAAATTGTGCAAAATTAGTTGAACCTAATAGCATCAAAATTTTTTAACTTTTTGACAAACGGGGGGGAAAATGCAAATCTTTAACACCTCATAACTCTCCCCAGAAACGTGTGCAAAATTTGAAAATAGGTGTGCAAAATTAGTTGAACCTAGCAGCATTAAAAGATTTCAACTTTTTGTCAAACGGGGGGAGGGAGGGAATGCAAATATTTAACACCTCATAACTTTCCCCAGAAAAGTGTGCAAAATTTGAAAATTGGTGTGCAAAATTGTGCAAAATTAGTTAGACTTACCAGCATCAAAATTTTTAAACTTTTTGACAAACGGGGGGGAAAATGTAAATCTTTAAGATCTCATAACTTTCCTCAGAAAAGTGTGCAAAATTTGAAAATAGGTTTGCAAAATTAGTAGAACCCAGCAGCATCAAAATTTTTCCACATTTTTTCAACGCCTCATAACTTTTCCCAGAAAAGTGTGCAAAATTTCAAAATAGGTGTGCAAAATTGTGCAAAATTTGCCGAATCGAGTTGCATCAATATTTTTCAATTTTGTAACAGGAACGGTCAAGTTTGCCCCCCGTATAAAAAACAGCTCTAGTTGCCCTTGTGTGGGTGGGCAAAATTATGCTTCATTTATTTTTGAAATTTGTATAATAGGGGGGGCAAACTTGACCGACCCCTTTAGACATGCGAGATAGGATACTACAGCAATCGTGGAATTACCGCGACTCGGTTTACCATTTCATCGTGACATTTCTCACTCTTTACTGTCATAACGCTAATACCGCACATTTATAATCTAAATAACTAACGGTTATAGTATAGTATATTATGCAATCAACATTTAATGATCGCTATTAAATCACGAGCATTAGAGTAGGTGAGTGTCGTAACAAATGACAGGGTCCTAATAGCCATTAAATGTGAGTTGCATACACTATTTTTTCTACCACCAGTCCTAATAATGGAAAACAACCTTTAATTTTTAAAGTTGATCTAGTAAATTGTCTGTGAACTGTCAAAATTGACAAATTTTAAATCTGTCATGATCATGGCTGTCTTTAATATTGACCGAATATCACTGTGATACTATGATGTTGAATTCTAGAATTCTGATTGGTTAAAGCCCAGTTCCAGTTTAGTAATGAAACGGCAGTATCATAATGCGCTTCATTACGATACTAGTAGTAAATGTCTAATAAATCAATTAAAGGATAAGAATAGTAAAAACTAGTTATAAGCTATCATGTGGCTTATGTATGTGTCTTATACGCAACAGGGTTGAGTAAATTTCACTTTTTAGATGCTTTTTAAATTTTATGTTGACAATTTCAGGAGATTTATGAAAATTTGAAATTGTTGAAACATATGAAATAGAAATTTTCATGAATAATATTGTTAAAAATTTGAAGAAAATTATGAAATTTGTTTGAAATAGGTATATGAGGAGTTCTTATGATTTTTTACAGAACTTATAAAATCTATTACCTTTGTTCATAAACCATAATGAATTTTAATTTTCCACATAAAAAAAATTACTTTTATTTTATTTTTTTATTTTTTTTAATATAAAAAAAATAATCATTAAAAAAAACAACACTTTTTAGTCAAATACGACAATACGAGGTCAAATAATAAGTTTTTCTCCTAGATGACATTCATTTCACTCTCATATTGGTCATCAATGTCCTCTTTTATCCCTACCCCTACCTGCTCCAAATCTGATGAACTGCCTTCTTCTTCATCATCATATTCACCTTCATCAATAATATGGGCCACTGCTCTATATGCGTATATCGTATGGAATGAAAAGTTTAAAATAAAAGAGACATATGTACCTACCTAATTTTAATTTTGAGCCATCGCGATCGCCTTGATTTTCAATAATGTTTAGAAGCCGATAAGCATGAGAGCCAGAACTTAGTTTTATAGCCCGAGCAGTGGTCAGTCTGTTTCTTGGGGTTCGGTGAACTCTTCCAAAAGTACTACAAGTTCCTTCTATAGATACTGAAGAGGTAGGCATGGAACTGATTCTTATTGCCACTTTCTGCCAAATTCTTTGCAATTAATGCTTCCAATCACCTTCATATTCTTTCTTTTGCCCAATGTCGACCAAAGACCGTAACAAGATCTGGTCTTGAGAATGAGCATAGTTTTTGCGAGAATAAAAGTTTTCCTGATGCATATTGCCAAATAAAATTATCAGGAAACAAATTGCATTTAAGTAAGCATGAAAAAAATGCACTTCATGTAAAAAATGGACCCTGCACGTAAAACGCTTACTATAACATGTCTATGCAAGAACCATAGCAGCAGGAGAAATACAATCTTATAAAAGAAGAGACGTTAAGGCTTTGCTGTCACATTGCAAAAAAAGTTGCCTATGCTACTCATGGATACACTTCCATTATTAGATAAAGAATTATATCCAGATATTGCCAAAAATATGAACATGAAAAGATTAAAGGCGACAAAATTAATTGCAGGTGTGTTAGCCGAGATCATTAATGATCTCAAAAATAGAAAGGTTTCAATAATTATTGACGAAACGACAGATTTCAGTACTAAATAGTGATTAGTCATTGTAACCAGATATTGGAAGTAAGGAAACATTTAGGATCGGTCTTTGTAGGTCTTGTAGAGGTTGAGGAAGCAACCAATAATTCCCTGGTCTTAAGAATAGTAATGAATTGGCTGAAGAGCATAGTCTTCGCGAGAATAAAACTTACACGTTCTTCTTGACTAGTAGTGGAGCCTGTAGGAACTCATTCAAGAAGAGAGTTCTCTATGTATGACATTTACAACTTTGCGCAAAACAGGTTTACCTGATTCAAAATTAAAAATCCATTTTCCAATAGGTTGTATAAGTTCGGCGGCATTTACGACTTGTATCAAGAAGTCTTCATTGTCAAGTATTTTTGATTTATTTTCTTTGGTAAGTAAATCACAAGTAATTCATCTTCAGCTACTTCCGGTAAAGTGGATTTTACCCGCGGCTTCGCCCGCGTTGAAACACCTGGAAAAGGAGTAAGAATTAAGAAAATAAATACATGTAGACACCTAACCTCCAAAATAGAAGCATATTAACTGTTGCTTAAAGGTGACAGACAAATGGAAATAAATAAAGAGAATATAGGATTAAAACTAACAGTATAAATCATATTTTTTTTTATTCGAATTGCTTTTTGTTGATTGAGCTCTCATTTATTAAGTTTATTATTTTTAAAAGTACGTCCGAAACAGCTGATGCTATAATCAATTGAATAGTGAATTGACCGCCGATATTTACTTATTGGAACGCCAGATGACGTTAAATGTCATTCAAATGAAACGCCAGATGGCGTTAAATTCTATTCAAATTTTTCAAACTCTTCGTCGAACGATCATATATGCCAGCATCAATGTTTTGCCCTTCAGATAAATTTTGCAATCCAGCAGCCTTTAAATTTTTATATATAAAAAGTGTCCTATATTCTTTACTATACTCTTGAAAATATCTGTACAAAATTTCATGAGGATCGATTGAGTAGTTTACGCGTGAAAGCGTAACAAACAAACAAACAAACTCACATTCGCATTTATAATATTAGTTTGGGTTATAATTAGGAGTGCTTACCAATGCTACAACTACACCTCTGATACTTTTTTAACAGTTTTAAGCACTTGCGGCAACAACTTTACGAACACTCCACAATTTTTCGGCACTCTAACACAAACAACACTTTCAAGCGCCAAAGTTTTGACATTTAATGATCAATCTCATCAATATTACGTTTCTATCGTAACACAACCCCCGTATACATTGTCCACAATATACTCTTGAATATAATATCTGTATAACATTTCATGATATCCTACTTTTTAATGATCTTTGACAGTTATTTAAGTACATCAACGCGAGCGAAGCCGCGTGTAAAAATTTTCCTATGTCCTTTACTATACCCTTGAAAATATATGTACAAAATTTCACGATATCTTACTTTTTAATGATCTTTGACAATTATTTAAGTACATCAACGTGAGCGAAGCCGCGGGTAAAAACTGTCCTATATCCTTTACTATACTCTTGAAAATATCTGTAAAAAATTTCATGATGATCGATTGAGTAGTTTACGCGTGGAAAATAGGATTAAAACTAAACATAAATATCAATGCGAGCGAAGCCGCGGATAAAAGCTACAAGTGTCCTATGTCCCTTACTATACTCTTGAAAATATCCGTACAAAATTTCATGATGATCGATTGAGTAGTTTACGCGTGGAAAATAGGATTAAAACTAATCGTAAAAATCAACGCGAGCGAAGCCGCAGGTAAAAGCTAAAAATGTCCTATGTCCTTTACTATACTCTTGAAAATGTCTGTACAAAATTTCATGATATGTTACTTTTTAATGATCTTTCACAGTTATTTAAGTACATCAACACGCGCGAAGATGCGGGTAAAAACTGTCTTCTTGAAAATATCTGTAAAAAATTTCATGATGATCGGTTGAGTAGTTTACGCGTGGAAAATAGGATTAAAAGTAACCGTAAAAATCAACGTGAGCGAAGCCGCGGATAAAAGCTAAAACTTTTCTATGTCCTTTACTATATTCTTGAAAATATCTGTACGAAATTTCATGATATCTTACTTTTTAATGATTTTTGATAGTTATTTAAGTACATCAACGCGAGCGAAGCCGCGAGTAAAAACTGTCCTATGCTCTTTACTATACCCTTGAAAATATCTGTACAAAATTTCATGGTGATCGGTTGAGTATTTTACGCGTGGAAAAAAGTATTAAAACTAACCGTAAAAATCAACGCGAGCGAAGCCGCGGGTAGAGCCTAAAAGTGTCCCATGTTCTTTGCTATACTCTTGAAAATATCTGTACGAAATTTCATGATATCTTACTTTTTAATGATTTTTGGTAGTTATTTAAGTACATCAACGCGAGCGAAGCCGCGAGTAAAAACTGTCCTATGCTCTTTACTATACTCTTGAAAATATCTGTACAAAATTTCATGATGATCGGTTGAGTGGTTTACGCGTGAAAGCGTAACAAACAAACTCACATTCGCGTTTCTACTATTAGTTAGGATTTTCCTGGTAAACTTACTTTAAATTGCTCCACGCATTAGTTGCCAGAGCCTGGTTGTTTGGATTGCTTGATAGAACAATTTGCTACCACTTATGAAATCTTGGGGAATTTACTAAATGAAATGGTCAAATGATTTTTTCACTGAAAATTGAAAATTTAATTTCAAATATTCAAATGGCACAACTCTACATGGCATAGGCGATATTTTGAAGTGCTTCAATATATACTTTACTGCAGCAAAACTAGTGTTCCAGAAAGTTAAAAAATTTAGTATACGGTTATTGCGAATTCAGCCATAGTGGCCAGCACATGTCCGACATTTAGCATCAGAGTGCGAACTTAAAAACCCAGAAGAGTTTCCTTTTCAAAGCGCAAATTATGTAAAGGGGAACTTAGCGGCAGTATGAAAAAAAAAACGAATTTAATCGTATCGCATGGCAATAATGAAATTTTTATAATCAAGTCATTCAAACAAATGGTCAACAAAAAACCTTTAAATATGAAAACTGCCATAAAATATGGATCAATTATTAGGAAATATGTAAGTAGGCATACTGTGTGACTCACCCCCCCTATCTCTCCGTGCGTTGAGCCCTGGCCCCCCGTGCAAAGTGCGATACGCGATTGTATATATTTTCGCCTAAGTGGGCTATGGTATATTTAAGGGCGTGGCTTAACCTGTCTATAAAGCTATCTGTCTGTCTAAAAGCTGTATATCTAAAAAGCTGTCTGTCTGTCT
>MU186646.1:61145-86459 GCA_016904865.1 Pissodes strobi | reverse complement strand
TAAGAATATATGTGTGTATTAGGAAATTTAAATGTGAGAAATGAAATGTATTTAATAAAACAAAGTTAAATAAAATTATTTTTTTATTCATTCATAAAAAAATTATTATAAATATAAAACACATTTGAAAGCGCACACATAGATGGTGACTTTGAATGATAAAAACATTTAGGTGTTGAAGCAATTAAAATTGGTTGTTCATCTAATGCAATTATTGGTTTGCTGGAATATTTTCTTAGGTAATCTGCTTTTTCGTTTCCTTTAACATAAACAAATTGCGCTTGTTCAGTCAATTTTTTTACAATTGTTGAAAAGTGGTGTAGTGGGGTATAACCGATATTCCAATTAATGCAGTGGTGATTTTTCATTAACCATACAACTTGCTTGTGCGCTTCAGGAGAAAGAGAATTCAAAGAAAATGATTGCTTGAAAACATAATGACTAATTTTTTCACCATCATCATAGGCAGCTAATTCTTTAGGTAGAAATTTATTCTTTTCATCTTTGAACGCTTGAATATCCAAAACTAATCTCATATTTTTAAAGTTGCAAATTTTTTAAACACAAAGTTTTTTTTGGAATATGATTCAATACGTTTTTTTAATTCTTCTAAATTTTTAATGAAAATATCTAATTTCTTGAACATATTGTAAGATCATTACTTCATGAACTATATTAAGAACCTGCTTAGAGTTGTTCTATCTTTAAATGATCTTATACAACTAAGAAATATTTGTTCAAATGTTAAATAAATGTAGTGCTTCAAGAGGGTGGGTAGAAGAAGTAAGAAGATCGAAATTGGGATTACATTTCATACAATATAGCATATTTATTATTAATTATGTCCAGGGGAAGATCATTATAGTGGTATCTTTCAGAATTCAAAAAAACTTTAATATTTCTCAAGTTTATATCATTAAATTCACTCATATTTGATATTTTCGAATCTCTCTTCTCCTGTTGGAATGCAACTATAACATGACGAGGAGTTTCAAGTCTAGTAGATGTCTTAACAGACCAATTGTCTCTGGATGTTTTCAACAGTTCCGGATATTCAACTAATTCCCAACTTCTAAATGCAATAACTAAATCTGTTCCCTTATCAATAATTTTAGTTAATGATAATTCTTGAGGGATTGCTACTGAAATATGTGGTATATTCCAAGTTAGTTTGTGAAGAGTAATTTTTGGTATTTCACTTGGATCGGTAGTTATAATAGCATTATTGTCAGTGTTATCTCGCACAATTATTAGCTCCTGTTTTGCGTTTAATATAACTTTCCTATAGTCTTCAAAGAAACCCATTAACATTTTAAGAGGAATGCAAACATTAAATGAACCAGTTTTTTCATCAACTATTGTATTTGCTATCTTCGGTGACCATCCTGCATTTTTTAATTTGTCAGATTCATTTGTATTATATGAGAGGTAACCTTTTAGAGTGGATGTTAAACCAACATCTATAGTAACCCCATTCAACTGATATCTCATTTCTCTAAAAAGAAATGCTATCCCATTGTTTACAAGAGATAGTGTTTTAGAAACTGTTCCATCTGCTTTAGATAATTTTCCCTCTATGTAAAGAAAACTTTCGCAGGGAAGAGTATACTTTTCAATTTCATGAACGGGAATTAGTATTTCATCACAGTTGCTTAGTTTTGTTGGCAAATATGGTTCATAAGAATGCAACTCTGAGTGAGTAATAGAATTGTCAATATAAAGTTTTTCGCTAACATTAAGTATACTCATTTTAAAAGTTTAAGTCCAAGTAATTTAAGAAATTGTTTGTTTGTACTTGTTAATCTATTAGCGTTGACTCGACTACTAAACTTAACTTTATTATGTTTAGCTTTATATGTATTTTGAATTTATTGAATATTGGCTGTTGATTGAATATTGTTTCTATTATAAAAAATAACCATTATGAATTTAGTTTTTTTACATGTAATCTTAGTGAAACAGTTTCTTTTCGAAAATTAACAAAATCGAGTTTCTGATCTAATATTTGAACAGTAATTTTGTCTATTGCTTTCACTATTACCGGAAAATAAATAATATTTTGAGGACTTTCAATTATTTTAAATCCTGGCGAAACGTTTGGGAAAAGTTGATGTATATTATGGACAGGTCTTCCGTTCAGATAGGAACCTTCAGCAATGCTGCAATCTATACATAAGTAATTAACTTTTATAATTTCAGCTGGATTATCTCATAATTTGCTTTTTCCATCACCTTTAATACTTTGGTTTTTAAATCCTAAAATTTTTCCAATAGTTCCATCTTTAAATGTAATATCAGATTTAATTTCAGATTGTAAAGTGTTATGATTAGCATATAAGTGAAAATATACTCCTTTTTTATCAAAAATGTTTTGTAGAAATTTATTTATATCGCCTATTTCATAACTACCAGCAGGTATTTCAACGTAATCGTTTGAATTCCCGTAATACAGTTTGTTATTAGTTTCATCGATGTTGGGAATGGCATTAAAAGTTTCAAAAATTGTTAGTCCTATAACATAATCTGAGTCTTCATCTAAGTAAATTGGTGGATTAAATGATGCAAAAAGTTCACTACTTTGTGCAGAAAGACCTATTGTAAATGACATGTCAGTTCCTACAACCTCTTTAAAATAAAGAATAGTTTATAATTACATGTTTATATAAAGAAATTGTAGACAAAGTTGGCCACAAATTGATGAATCATATGATTGATAGGAATCATGATTATAAAAGATGTCATTTTTGCTACCATCGCTAAAAAAGTTTGATATTATTTCTGCAGTAGTCTTAAACCTCCAAAACTATCAAAATAAATAATTTGTTTACCGTGCTTTACATAAGCTGTCCAATGAGTTCCTGGACCATATTGATCATCCAAATTAATAATAGCTCATTCAACTTTATTTATAACTTTTGGTAGTTTATTACACATAAATATTCCTCGAAAATTAGGGATTTTCAAATGCCTCACATATTTTTTTAACTCAAAATTTGAAAGTGGTTTGCGAGGTAGCATATTTAACAGTGTTTTGCATAGGGTTTCAAATATAATCCACAACCTTGCTTATAAGGTCGCAAAAAAAGACCTTTACCAACTGACATTTGCTCATAGCCTTATTATGTATTTTTTGTTCTTCAAGTTTATTTTTTGCACTTTTAACCGCATTTATTGATGAAGCAATTCCTGCAGCTCCTCCACTTAGTGCTCCCAATGCAGAGAGTCTTACAAATATTGGAATTAGTGGTAACAAACCACCGAATTTTGGAATTGGGATAATTCTTTTAGCAGGTTGTTTTACCTTAACGTTTCCTTTTCTGATAGATGCTAGAGTATCTTCAGCCGCAAATCGTAAATTTTTGTATTTTCTTCCCAATATCCCCCTTTTCGACCTTCGTAACGCTGACTGAAATGAGATAGTCCTGGTAGTTCTTTTTCGTTTTTTCAATTTTATTCCATTGCCTTTTTATATTCCTTTTCCTCTCCTTTGAATACCCATACCTAACTTAGACTTTATTCCTAGTGCGGCTAATCGTTCGCCTAAAGAAGCGTCACTCGATTTAAATCTTTGAAAAGCTCTTTCCGCTAATAACTGATCTGCCCTGTTGCGATTCTTCAAGTCGGGAAATTTATAATAAGCAATATCGTGTTCTTTGCAAGCTTCGTCTAAAGGATTTTTACTCTGATCTCCTCGCTCAAGAAGTTTAATAAGTTTTGTTCCTGGACCACAATATTTGTATGATGGAATGTGTAATTCAAAAGGTAGTTTATTAATAAGATTGTTTAGTGAACCACCTTTCAACACGAGCATTAAGCTTTTAATAGTGCTAGATGTAACATATCCCATTATATATATAATATGAAGTTTACAGATCCTTTCTTCATTTAAACAGTTAGAGCTTGCTCAACACTGATCTAATGCAGATCGAAAAGCAACAGTTTTCTTTACCGATAAAAAATCATGACCTAGATATAATACATTTTAGAAAGCATGGTGTCTTGTTTGGAGGTAAAAGAACAATAGTTGTAGGACCATCTGGACGTGGGAAAGAAAACTAATGTAATTATTGCCCTATTAACTTCCGAAAATGGGTTAAGATTTGGAAATGTGTATATTTACTCAAAATCATTATATCAATCAAAATTCGAGTTTTTAAGAAATCTATTAAACTCAATTAAAGAAATAGGATATTTTGAATCATCTCGTGAAGAAGATATATTACCACCGAATGAAATTAAACCTAATTCTATAATCATATTTGATGACATTGTTTGTTGTGATCAGAATATTATGAGAGATTACTTCTGTTTCGGTAGACATAAAAATACTGATTGTTTTTATTTAAGCCAAACATATTCAGCTGTTCCTAAACAATTAATTAGAGATAATACCAATTTGTTAATAATATTTTAACAAGATGGTACAAATTTAAAACATATTTATGATGATCATCTAAATACCGATACGTTTTATCAACAATTTAAAGACTTATGTGGTATTTGTTGGCGGTCACATTATGATTTTGTAGTTATTGATAAACATTGCAACATGAACTCTGGTCGATATCGACAGGGATTTGATAACTTTATTAAATTTTAGAAAATATATATAACCATCATTTCAATTAAGTTAATATTAGTTCATAATCGAAACTATATCTATAAACATGAACGAGAAAATTGCAAAAGAACTAGTGAAAGCTCGTAAAGCGGCAAAGCGAAAATATCAAGCCCTAAAGTCAGACCTAGCAGAATCAAAAATTCGCCAAGAAAAAGAGTTAAAGCCCATTACTCACCCTTTGCAGGAATTAATTAAAACTATAAAATCGGAACCATTAATAAAACGGGAAATATCTTCACCTTCGTTATTTTCAACTCTTCAACATTCTAACTTTTCACTCATCAAACAACCAACAAGAAGACAGACAAACAGATATAAAAAATATCTCCCCACTGAAATACCATCATTTTTGCCAGATGAAGAAATATATCAGAAGAATGATGATAGTGATAATGATGATGTATTTTTACCCAGCCCTAGTCGCAGATTGAGCTCCACAATGACATCTGAAGCAAGAGGGCGTACTTCTAGTCCAAACGAGTCCACTATAACCGAACCAACTGACGAAGAAGTTAGACAAGACATCCTTGAATTAACTAGAACTCCTGCTTATGAGGAATATCTTGAGGCATTTCATCCGCTCGTAAGAACATTTGTTGATTTGGCAATTAAGGGTAGACGAGATGTGGATAACACTCACGGTCTAACTCACGACCCTGTAGCGGAAAAATGGAAAATTGGAGATAGTTTAATTGATTTTGAAAAAGAAAATTTGAAAGTTAAAAATTTAACCTACAAAGGAACTCCCGGATTGTATGAGCTCATTTTTTTCCAAGATCCAAAGGGTTATATATCAAAAGATCTTGAAAATTATATGGATATTTTAAAAAGAACAAACGCTTATAGAAGAAATTATGATGCTAATGAACAGATTCAGGGAACTACCGATCCGAAATATCTAACAATAATTAAATCATATTTAATTGAAAAAAATACTGAAACAATCGAGCAAATCGACTACATCCAGCATTTTAAGCGATTCAAGTCTAAGCAGATTAAGACCACCTCAAACACGTCAGAGAACAACAAAAACAAGATCTACAAAGGGAGGAACGTTGTTAAATTTATCAAATAAAAAAGTTGATTATGTCTATTATGATGATGTAAACGAACTAGTGGAAAGATTAAAATTACTAGTTTCTTCGCAAATGGCAGGTCATACGGGACACCAAAATGAAATTATATGAATATTGGAAGAACTTCGAGAAGCAACAATAATTGTATAAAAGGTAATTAATTGCAAAGAAACAATTATTATGTTATAGTCCATGAAGCTAAAATGTCGATTGATAAATTCGGATCACACATACTTTTCAAAGATCAAAATATATTATTAGAATATAGAAATGCTCCTTTTTCTTCTTCTTCTTCATCTTCTGAGATCTTAAATATTGTGGATATTAATAAAGTAAAATTGTATTATAACATTGTTTTACCTTTTATCGGAAAATGGGATTCCATTAATAATCAATATGAATTACTTCAAGATGGAGGAAATACATATGTTTTCCCATTCAAAGAGGGATATATAGAGAAAGTTGAATATCCAAAAGATGTTGCTCTCCATATAAACGGTAAAGCAGTAAAATATGGAACGAAAACCAAAATTATATTAGGTGATGTAATCAGTTGCCACAACGCTAAAAAATCGATAACATATTTGCCTTTGTTTTATGGAGAACTTGTAATAAAATGTCCAATTATAATAGAACAATAAACATTCTTAATTTACAACTATGACTGTTAACTTTAAAGAAGAAATTGTTAATGAACTTCATAAGCCAAGCAGAAAATATTACAAACGTCGGAGGGTTATAGTAAAAGATTTAAATGATTTACGGCAAGCTGATTTAGTCGTAATGATACCTTATTGGAAATTGGATAGAGGATATCGTTACATGTTGGTAGTAATTAATGTATTCTCAAAATATGTTTGGATAGAACCAATTAAATCAAGATCAGGAAAAGAAGTTACTCAAGCTATGAGAAAAATTTTGGAAATTGTTGAAAATGTTCCAAAACACCTTCAAACTGAATGGGAAAAGAATTCTTTAACAAAGATTTTCAAAAGTTAATGACTGATTTTAGCATAAATCATTATAACACTTATTCTAATTTAAAAGCCAGTGTGGTGGAAAGAGTGAACAGAACTATAAAAAATTTAATGTGGAAAAAATTTAGTTTGCGTGGAAAGTACAAATGGATTGATATTTTAGATGAAATAGTTCAGAAATGTAATGACACAAAACATTCGACAATCAATAAAAAGCCAGTTGAAGTTAACAAAAATAATGAAAAAGACATTTTAAGATCATCTTTTACTCGTGCAAAAATAATCGATCCAGTTTCCAAAATTTAGGGTTGGTGATTATGTGCGGATAAGCAAGCAGCGAGAAGCATTTTCCAACAGTTACGCGCCGAATTGGTCAAATGAAATATTTAGCATAAAAAAAGTTAAAGTTACAAATCCTACAACATATTTGCTTCAAGATGAAAAGAACCAAGAAATTGCAGGAGGGTTTTATGGAGAAGAGTTGCAGAATGTTAGACATCCAGATGTCTATTTGGTAGAAAAAGTATTAAGAAAAAAAGGAAATGAAGTATATGTTAAATGGCTTGGATTGGATAAATCACACAATTCATGGATTCTTAAAAGAGATGTATTAAAATTTAATGGTTGTAGCTTAAACGTATTTTAATTAAAATTTTTATATATATTTTTTTTTATCAAATAAAACAAATGTTAGTATTGAAATATTTTATTAAAAATCAATTTAAATTTAAACATTAAACCTTTCATTAAAAATCTTGTTCCTATGTTCCTTACTCAGAAATATGTCCAAAACATTTTGACATTGCACAATTCTTCTATCAAATCGAAGTCTGTCTGCATAAAATTTCTGATATTCAGATAGTCGCGCTTGCCTGTAAGCAAAGGACCACACCACCATCCGATATAGTTTATTTTTATCTTCACAAATATTGACCGATTTCTTCATAATATTTCTTCGTTGAAAGATTATTTTTTAATTTTTCTTCCAATTGTTCCGGATACAACAAAAGCATTTCCAGCATCACACATACATTTTCACTATTGACATTCTGATTTGGATTTAGCACTTCATATATGTCGGATAGAATGTTTCTTGATTGTGTGCAAAGGGTAGTTTGAAACAATTTGAAATACTTCTCAAATTCTTGTTTCGTAATTATTTGAATTCTATAATCCACAATCTCAATGAGCGACCATAAGGTGTAAACAGAACTGCATGAAAGATAAACATAATTTCCATGCAATTTTTGAATTTTTAAGATGAGGCAATCATTATATTTATGAAAGCTTAAAGTAATGTTACCACACATCAACGATTGTGTATCTGAATTAGAAGAATAAAAATAATTAGCTATCACTCCCTGGTATTTCAACAGAGCTTTCCATTCCTCTTCATTTAGACTCACATAAAATCCGTTTCTACTTCCAATGAGAATTCTTGGTGAAAAATCACTTAAACTTATTCCGACAGCTATGAACTTGGACGAAGAATTATTTAAATAATACACTTTAGAATTTAGAAGTTTTTCACTAATTTTTATACATGAATCGTCTTTCTCAAACACACTATTAGTATTAGTGCTACACTCATTTACTTTACTGAAATTAGTATACATGTTTATTATTAAGTGTGATCTGGTAAACTGAACTGTTTCGAGATAGTGTTTGATGATATAATATGATTCCGACCAGTTATCATCCCCACTCTTTTATCAGAAATTTTAAGGTTGTTCGTTTTAATTGTATTCTTATTATTCTGTTTTGAATTTATAATACATAAGTCCTAACACTGTTATGAGAGAAAGTAAACCTACTGTTAATACTACATTAATAATATAAGATATATAACACTTGGAATTTTCTTGTCGTTAAAAAGGGTGTTGTTTAAACATGTAAGATTTGTTGATTTTATAGGGTTTTCTCTATGTATCAACTCGGAACATTCATCATTTTTACGTTTGATGATCCAATTTGTGTCATAAATGGTATTGTTCACATAATAATATAAAATTTTGAAGAAATTGCTATTAATGTTCATCTGCTGCATTTTAAAGGAAAATGCTTGGCTGCTATTATTAATTTTTTCAATTCTCATATGATAACATGATTGCGGTAATTCATAATCCGATGTATTTTTGAAACAAACTAAACTATGTGTCACTTTATATGGAATATGCACATATAAAGTATTTCTTGTAATGTAATATAACAAAATATATGGGGTAGGAGACATGATTAAAACACCTTAAAATTTTTATTCTATATTCTAATAAACAAGAAGAGACAACTCTATTACAGTATCATCGACTGAATGATGACATTTACAATAATTCAAATTATAAATAGCAAAAAAAGGGATAATGAAATTTAAAACATAACAATTACAATATTTTGGATGCCATGACATTCGCAACAGTCAAAATTATAAACGAAAAAAAGAAAATGTTTGTATTAAATTTTGTCATAACGACATCTTGGTCTCCACATTTCTTCATCAAACATTCTGCTAAGTCACACTTGTTGTGAAGTCTATGATGTTCTTCAATAGGACAATCATCAATCGTCCATTCAAAAATTTCAGCACCACAGTAAAAACATTTGCAAATATCAGCAATTAACAAATAATAAAAACCTGCACAAGCTAAAACTTCGGGCCTTAATTTTCCCTTCCATTTATTAAATGTTGAAAGTCTTTTTTCATAACTTCTATATGAAATATTATCAATTTCTTTATCACAACTTTCTAAACACATGCTTTGGTAGTTAGGCTACCTTTAAGTAATACAAAGCTTTTTCCTGTTTTAAATACAATCCAACAAGCTTGAGAAATCGGTTTAGAAGAGAGGGAACATTGTTTTATAATAATTCTTTATGCTCATCTGCCCATTGATAAAAAGGAATATCATGATGACCCCATGAAAGTGTATCAAAGCTGTCCGGAATTGTATATCTTTTGTCGTCTGAAGAAGTTAGAGCTAATTTATTCACCAATTCGGTAAACATATTATGTAAACGAGATCGAAAGGTATACATAGTGCAAAACGTTTTTGAATTATTTTCAACTACATCTTTGTAATGAATATATGTTAACTGATTTTTGATACTACTTTTTTTAACCCCTTTTGCTCTTTTAAGCAAACCACTTTCTGTTTTAATGCAATATGCTTTCGCTCCGGTTCCATAAAAACTTTCAATAGGTTCACCAGCATATTCATCTTTAAATTTTCCAACCACAGATTTATAATTGGCATATTATGACAATTGCCGATTTGATAATTTGAAGTATCAAATCTATCTATATTACACTTTATGTCATCATAAACATTTTCGGTTTGAATTTCTGAAATGAAGGGGTTTGTATCAGTATACAAGAGTTTAACTTTTTCACCGTATGAGGGTTTAAGAAAATTGTAAAAAAAATCATGCATTAAAGTTTTTGATATATCCAATATGGAAAATCCCACATAAATAGGTTTATTATATTCAACTAAAACTTTTCGCATTTGAACCGCAACTAAATTTTCTGAAAATATGGTTAAGTCTTTGAAGTAAGGTTTTGCAATAAGATTTTCTGCGCCATCTTTTCTACTGTTTTTTGCCCATTCAGTAACCAACCTAATATCAGTCCTTTTGTCAACATTTTTTATTGTTTTTCCATAAATGCTATTATTCGCTACTTTATATGTACTTTTTTCAAATTTGTTTTTAGATTCATTTCTTAACTTGGTGTTTAAATCAATATATTTTTTTAGCCATGGTGATTGATTAAACTTTAAAACTCTATATATTTTAACTATCTCTATTCCATTTTCAATGCATTGTTTCAATAAAGAATAATCAAGAACATATTTTTCCTTATTATTTAAATTTGGAATTAACTTTGACCATTTTGAATTAGGAGGTTTGTAATTTTCAGGACAGAATGGAAATTCATTATGTTGATCATGTTGGATATTTGGATATTTTAAATCAACTTCAAATACATATCCTGATTCTGCAGTGTCAGAAATATTCATTATGTTTAAATTTTCAATTTCATCGTTTTTTAACCAAATGAAATTATTTGTTGGAAGATATTGTGACATTGCATAATCGTATAAGTTTGTTGCATCAAGATACAAAATATATTTGCTTGGTTCTGATGGATCATAATTTGAAAGAAATATATTATTTGCTTCAGATTTTCTACTTATACAGGTACTGACTCCTCCACGAACATTACTTTTAAAAAAATTTAACATATCAGGATCGGTTAACAATTCTAATTTTACCCCACTGTAAAGTAAACATGCATCAAAACTTAAACCGGGAAAAGTGTTATAATGAGCAGGATCTAATTTATAAGTGTTAATACATGTTTTTCTAAAATTTTCGAAAACATCTGCAAGGAGTAACACATCAGATTTTAAATAAATGTCAGAATATTCGCCAATCGAATTGCATTGAAGCAAAATTAAATACAATGTTGGCTCTCTCATACTCTCTTTCGGAAATATGTTCATCTGTTAGATCATTATAAAAGTTTTCCTTATCAGGCAAATTTACCTCATCTAGTTTCGAGTAGTTGTCGATATATTTATATGGGAAAACTCCTTTTTGACGAATATATTTAAATTGTTCTTTGTCATTAAAGTATTTTGATACTTCTTTACATTGAAGATCATCAAGCGTTTCAGATAGATTTGCCAAAGAATATGGTAAAAATTGAAATGAATCTATAAATCTAATATGAAAATATTTTTTTTTAAGGTATTTGATTTTTTATCGAAATAGGAGCCAACTTCAATATGTTTTTCAAATGAAATATATTTTTCTTTACTTTGAGTTATTACAGATAACTGTTCATTATTTTGACATATATTCTTAATAAACAAATGGGAATCATAATTCCTCAAATTATGTAATATTACAGGAATAAAATTTGGTTGTTTGTAATTTAAATTACAGATGGAATGTGCAGGACCTCTATATTTTCCAGTGATATGACAATGATCAGAAACTTTATCATTATAAATATATAGTTCAAATGTATTTTATCTAATTCAGATAATTTATTAATTTTTTTACGAACTTTAAGATATTTGCTGTATAAATTACAAATATCTCTCTCTAAAAAATTTATAAATATTTGGGCACTGTTAGGTCCTATATATAGTTCAAATTTGGAAAAACTATCATCAAAGGAACATTTAATATAATAAGCAAATGAATATGGAAGGTGTTCACATTTTTTAATTGTGTATGATGCAGAATTATCTAATTCGACTTCCATGTCGGAATTATTATCATTATTTAATAGAGGCTTAAGAATACATTCGAAGTCAGCATTATACAACGAAAGGAACTTCCATCTGTTTTTGAATGTTAATAAATTTAAGAACATTTCCGGGAGAATTATTTCCAAACTTATCGGCTTTGATTTCTGTTGATGGTAAATTAATTCTAACAAAATCACAATCAAAATTGTTGTGTCTAACTAAGTATTCTTTAGTGTCAAAATATTGTAAACAACCATCACAAAGATGTATTTTGTCATTATGATTAGAAACTTGCTTTGAAATTAATTTAGACAAATCGGAAATGAAAGAGTAATAAAAATTTCCATCATCATCACTAATTAATAACAAGTACACATCAACTACTTTCTTATTTTTTGTATAGTGGAGGGGACCAATTATTTGATATTCAAATTTAAAATCTTTTTCAAATTGTTCGAGGCCATACACATTAATTGAAATTTCATTTTGTGATTCAAATTTTGGAATGTCTTTTAAAGTAACTGGAAAGTTTATACATGTTACGTTCAACAGTGTTGTGAAATGTGGGTATGATGTAACTTCACAGGCCAGTCCTGTAGGAGGATGAATTGCTGCAACAATGGACCACGCGAAGCAGCAGTTATCGTTGTTCCTAGGATTTATAACTGCATGCTTCATCCTTATTTCTTCAGGTAATGGAATGTGTGCTGACGCGCGAAGGGGATTATATTTGTTGATGTTCACTTCCACTGAATCACGTTCTGTTAGTTCATCAGATTTTCGGTCTATGGTTTGCAACATGTCCTCCAAGATCAATGAGAGTGTTGTGCTGCTACATATAATATGGAATGGTGTGTTAAACGATTTTACTTCATACTCCTCATTGGTCGGATTGAAATATAACCCAAACAATTCCAAATTTAATTTTAGCGTTGTTAGCTTTTTTAATTCGGCTTCTATTACAGTTACAATTTTATTCAAAATTGTATTTAAAAAAACTTTTAATGTTGACTTCAAATTGATCTGCCGAAATCCTGTACGATATTATTCGTTTTTGAAACGCAGATTTAATAATTTGGATTCCATCTTTACTTCTGATTATCGCATTATCTTTGTGGCTGTTTGTTCGCAAATGACTTGCCCACATATTTCGCCTCACAGTTTTTTTTACATTCCTTGCAGTATTTATCATCTGAAAAAAAAACACGAAGTAGATGTTAGTTTAAACATTAAGCACTAAAAATTAGAACAAAGAAAGTTACAGTTTACACATCTAAACCACGAAAATAAAAATTAAATAGCACATATCAAAAAATCTTACCATTGATAGAAGTGGATGCCATTTCTGTTGTCTTTCCACAAACTTGTCGAATATGACGCATAAGATTATCTTTGCGGTTGAAATTTCATTTACATATAACACATTGGAATTGCAATTTGAAAATCTTAAAAATAAAAATGTCTCTTCTTGTGAAGCTGCTTTTACATTCGGCTGGGAAATGATGAAAAGGTTTGAAATTCATTGTTTTAAATAAAGGAATTTTGGGAAGGTATGGATTGTTATCGATGGAATTTACCAACTCATCAAAATTGTTTGTAATCCAATGCTGTCTTTACATTCAACAGGTGAAATTATAAACATTGTTAAAATTCATTGCTTTAAATTAAAGGAATTAAAGGAATAAATGGATGGTTAAGGGATGGCATTTACCAACTCATCAAAGCTGTTTTTTATTCGACTCCACTTCTCCTCATGTTCTTTATTAAAATATTTCACAGAATCTAAAGAATAGCCCAAAGTTTTAAATTTTGAAATAATTTTTTTGTTTTTTGAATTAAATTTCTTTTGTACAATAAACGATTTATTTTTTACATTAAAAAATGTTTTGTTTGTTTTAGAAAATGTATTATTTGTCCGTGTTTGTTTCGTTTGTTGCATCTGTGTTGCGAGGCCATATGGTTTATTTTGAATTTTAAAAAATGTATCGTCTGTTTGAAAAACTATCGTCTGCGTATCTTGTTCCGTCTGCGTCTCTTTGGATTGTTAAATTGTTCTGTTTCGGTTTGTTTACAATTATTACAATTTTGAATAGAAGGTTGTGGAGAATTCATACTATTCCATGAAATGTCGCTAAACTGATCATTTCGTAACATAAAATTTTGAACTGGAATGAATTCATCAGTATTTTCAGAGTTATTAATAGAAAATTTAAAATTATTTACTGCAATATTTGTTAGTGACGAAGTAGAAGCTTGAAGTGGACTTTCTGTTGGTCATAACTTACAAAATCGCTATCGTTAGAGCGATTAGGACTATTTTGCCCGCAGGAAACTGTTAAATTACTAACGGTTGAATCTGAAGAGAAATGGTTTGATTGGTTATTTAATAAGAGAGATTTGAGAATGGTAGAATTTTTTACAGCGGGACTATCTTGACTATATCATCACTATTGTCTGATATGTTTAAATTAGTATTTTCAATGTTATTTGATTGTTCGTCGATTCGCGAACAAGAAGGTTTTTCTAAAGTTGGATCAAATGATCTTTTTAGTGGCAGCTCCACATTATCAGATGGAATTCCTAATAAATCTTTAAATTTTGTCAAATCATCTAAAACTTGTGATGGAATTTCACACTCACTATTTTTTCCCCAGTTTAAATTATTTTCCACCACAATATTGTTATATCCAAATGAATTTAAATCAAAATTATTATCCAAAGGTGTGATTTCAATATTTTCTTCTAAATTTAGATCAAAATTATTATTTTCCAAAGCTATCGTTTCAATATTTTCTCCCAAATTTAAATCAAAATCATTATTATCTAAAGCTGAGATTTCAACATTTTCTTCTAAATTTAGATCAGAATTATTATTTTCCAATGCTGTCGTTTCAACATTTTCTTCTAAAGCAACATTGTCTGCAGTTAAATCTAGCAAAATTTCATTGGAATTATTATAATGTGTGCTACCCTTTTAGAAATGTTATTTTAACAATACCTTCTACCATTTCTTTAAAATCTTTTGATCTTTGGCTTAAAACTTCACTATTATCACTAAGAATTCCCGGTATAGAAATATCTGACAAAATGTTCACTTTGATGGGTTGGTTTTCAAGACTGGGAATACTGAATGAATTAGAACTCATTTCAAAATTTACCGACCGAACGGAAGAACAGCTTAAGCGTAAATGATGATTCAGCCGCTTATATATGGTTGTGGTGGGAAAGCGACCCTGCCTCCTGACCTCCAAATTTCGACCCTCCCTCTTGACCTCAAAATCTCGACCTACCCCCTCCTATTCAATAGGAGGGGGTAGGTCAAGATTTGGAGGTCAGATACAATGCCATATCCTTGCACATGGACTACACCTTCGCGTAGGTTAGGGAAGATGAGTATGGTGTTATAAAACAGTTGCCATAATAAGTTTGCCATTCATAGTGTTACCATCTACATAAGTTTTAATTTTATATTTATACGTAATTTTATTTTATTTTATTCTAATAGTGTTTATAGTGTGTATTTAATTTATTATGGGGAACAATAATGCGTTATGGCATGGGCGTCTTCTGCGATTGGAAGGCAGAAACGTCAGGATTGTTGCGGGATTTCCCATGGGGTTAAACCCACAACAACCCCTCGAGCAGCCGCAACAAGCCGTGGAGCAGCCTGAACATCTCGCAACAAGCCGTCGGGCAGCCGCAAGACGTCGAGCAGCTGCAACAACAACTGCAACAAACCGTCCAGCAGTTGCGGCAAGCTGTCGACCAGCTGCAAGAATCGCAACAAGCCGTCGTGCAGCTGCAACAACAACCCGTCCAACAGCCGCAACAACCCATTGAGCTGCCGCAACAACCACCCCACCAACCATATTTCAACAATGTTAGGAGGAGATTGTTTTTGGATGTTGTGTCCTCCGATCAGGACTCCGATGTGGACTTTAATGCGGCGACAGTTCGGTGGCAATTGCGGCCACCTGTTCAGGATGCTTCATGTTCAACAACCGACCCCGACCTATAGACATTTAAGCAATTTAGTACCCCGTAAACATTTAGTGCGCCCAAAACAATTAGTGCCAGTAGAGACGATTTTAGGATTAATATTTAATTAAATTAGTGCATAAGTAAGTACATAATATGGTAAATTTTAAGTTAATAAATTATTTTATTCAAAATTTTCAAGTAATCTACTTTTTAAACAACTTTCTATTAGAAAACTAATTGCTTAAAGTACACAAAAGGTCAAATTTTAGCTAATAATTTTTTTCAAATTTTCAAGTAATCTACTTAACGTTTTATTAAAAACGCATTACTTAATTATTAAATTAGTACATAAGCAAGAAAATAAAATAGCCATTTTTCGTTGATAAATAAATTAAAATTCATGTTAATCCTTTATCATTCATCATATATAATGAATAATGAAAATTTGAATTTATTTGAACTTCTATACCAAATATGCATATAATAAACGGTATTTGATATACTCATATTACCATTTTATTAAATGAGTACATAACTAAACAAACAATAGTAGGTATTCAGCCACTTGAGCCAGACATGCGTCTTTGTTAATCTTTTATCATCAATAAATAAGGAGATAATCGAATTTTATATAAAAATATATATATATTTGAAGTATTGTACCAAATATGCATATCGGAAACAGTATTTAAAAATATTAGAATTATTATTTTAATAAATTAGTATGTGAGCGAGCAAATGAAATAGCTTTTTCGTTAATAAATTACTTAAACCTCATATTTTATTATCAATTATTAATGGCTATTTGAAGTATACCCCAAATGTGCCCTTCGTAAACAGTAAATGAAATATTTACTAGTAGTTAATTTTTATAGTTAATGCAAAAAAGATTCAAATAGCTTTATTAAATATATTATATAAAAATATGATCCTTCACATTCAATTGTGTAAGTTAGGTTGTGTTTAATGCAGAAATAAAAAATATTTGTAATACCGATCTTGTGCAAAAAGATATATAAATTATTTTGCCAAATTTTATTGTTGTTTTTTCAAATAACCACTATGCTATTTTAATAATAGTTAAACGGAATTCAAAATTTGTATAGGTTATTTTGCGAAATTTTATACAGCACTTGAAAAAAAAACTTTCAGAAGCATGCTCCTTACCCATACGTCCTGAGATATCTTTTAGTTTACCTTTTTTAGTAAATTAATGTAATAATTTAAAGGAAAAGTGCATTTATAGTTTATTGTAACAATTTGGCTTTTTATTTGAATTCTAGTAATTATAATAAGGCAATTGAAATTTTATCTGTACAAATAACTAATTAACCTTTATTGTAACAAAATTAAGTAATTGCATTTTATAGTAGAATTACATTTAATGGTAACATACTATGCAATTTTAATAATAGTTAAATGTAATTCAAAATTTGTACAGGTTATTTTTTTTATAGTAAATACAAGAAAACGATTAAAATAAGCTTATCTAATACGGTATTATAGGAATATGAGCGTTTGCATCAATATTAAAAACTCCATTAGTAACATTACAATATACACATGCGTTTGGTATGGTTATGTGATACAATGATCTGGAACAAATTATACATTTCAAATCATTAATAGAATATTCCATTTTCCTCTTATAATAGGTATTAACATGTTTGTGAATAGTAGAATTTTGAAAAAAACTGAGATGAAGTGAAAAACAAAAATAACACAATATATGATCTCTTTCCGGAAAAGTTGTTACAACAGCATAACTCTGCGTTATGCAAAACACTCGGGTGAAAAAACCAACTTCATTATAGTTTTCAAGGAACATCACATTTCCATCAGCATATACATCTTCTGCATCCGTTTCCATTTTTTTCTGAATTGGATGGTTCTGCTTCGATTTGCATAAAATTGTTGACATCATGATCACTTATAAATTGAAATTTTTCGATGTCTATTGAACCTAAATCTCTAACATTTAGAAAGTCCAAAACTCTCTGGATGTATACATCATCCCTAATATTATCCATTTTGTATTGCTAATATCAAAACTTCTTTCTTCACTTATAATTGCCAGACTTAGGAACATAAATTTCTACAAACTGTTCGTCTATGGGATTTTTGTTATTTACTTTAATTTTTTCACCACTTGCTTTTTGGAACCACTATTTCTTTTTCGTTTTCTTGTATTCACCATTATCTACCTGTACAAATTTTGAATTAAAGTTTTGAACCCTAAGCTGCTAGTTTTATAATAGCTGTTTAAGTGGGGAATAAAAGCTTAAGGTTACGTACAAAATGTATCAAGGTTATACCAAAGGCAACACCTTGTTTCATGGTGGGATAACGTCCTCGGTAGGCGGAGTGTCGACATGTATCAAGGTTATACCGAGGCGAAATTGAACAAGGTTACATTACAGAGTGAATCAACACCCAGACTTATTAGTAGAACTAACTTTTTACAGGACGGCACAAACTTATTTCCTTACGAGAGAGATTCCTCAAAACCCAACGAGACAGAGCCCTCACGGAGGCGATAAATTGCCTCCTCCATGAGGACTCACTCTCGTTAACACACTACTCTTGTCAATGGTAAAATATTTTACTCTTTAACTATATTTAATTTTTACAATAATTTCTCTTGTTCCCGGCTGCATATTTCCGTTTCCTATTTAGCTAGCGAAACCGAGTGAGCTAATCGTGTAGGAAACGGATATCTCCGTTCCCTAAGGGGTTAACGCACTGATTTAGGCACCTGGAATACGCTGTTATAATATAATATTTTACTTTTCGCACGGCCCTCCGCTCGCTTCGCTCGCTACTGGGGCTCAAGAAAAGGAAACTAAGCAGGTGCTAACCCAAGACATACCCAAAATCAAGAAAAAAACTGTTTAGAAACAAACTAAAAAAAATAAAAAAAGCAACGGAGTTTGAACCCGGGCCGCCAATAGCCGCCGAATTGAGACCTAACCATCTAGACCTCTCGACCACAAGAGCTCTTGCCGCAAATTGATTGCATCGCGAAAACATGGCGAGATGAGGTGCGTTAACCACTTAGGGAACGGAGAGTAGGTTTCGGCTCCGTTTTCTACACGATTAGCGCACTCGGTTGCGCTAGTCAAATAGGAAACGTAAAAATGCTTCCCGGCTGCGGTCCTTACGGAAGCAGATTTTAATGCCCGAATAGCAGAGGGCTAAAGAAGGAGATTACTGGTATAATAAAACTGCCACTCTTCTGGAGACTCAACCCTCATCCCTAATATAACTTTACACTTACAGGTTCGTTCCCGTATTTCCTCTGAACCGTCCAAAATTGGTCTTTATTTTCGGCGAAACGATCGAAACTACTGTCGAATATTACTTTCTCTGCACAAGAGGTTCCTCCCTGGATCGTCGTCGCAGAAGGTTGACAAGCACCCGGTTTTGGAAGCAATTCTAAAATATCAAATATTTATTAGATCAAACGAATTTACCTGTGAAGTTCAATCTTAATTATCCTCCGCATCCACTTCAAAGACAATTTGCTATGTAGTTCGGACCTGATACTCGATACGCACAAGATTTTAAAGACGTGAAAAATAAACACCCCTGCACCCCGGTACCCATTACTTCCACTTAACTGTTAGTCATTTAGTTTAAAGTATCACTTTGTTTTATTTAAAAATATTTTGGGCCCACCGGGTTGGGAGGGTTTGCTGTCTTTGAAGTGGATGCGGAGAATAATTAAGATCGAGCTTCACAGGTAAGTTCGTTTGATCTAATAATTATTCTCCGCATCCACTTCAAAGACAATTTACTATGTAGATGTTTAAAGAATTTTTATTTTTGAATAAAACAAACCTACGTTGTGAAGCGTAAATCTTTTAATAACGTAAACCCGTTCTTAACATGTAACAAATGTTTAATAAAGACCATATAAATCACCAATGTGGCAGTCACCAACTGTAATATAGAAAATATATAAAATTTTAATAAACGATGAAAACAACATAATATTCTAATCCCAAACATACACATATTTAATTTATTCATATTACCAAAGATATACATACATATCTATATTAACATATCAGTTGCACAAAAAAAAAACGAAAATTAACATTAAACTAAGAATCTAGTTGAATAATTTTTTGGGCATACTGCGCTGAGGAACTTACTGGCCGATTATAAAATTTATAAAAAGTGGAGGAGTTTTTGCTCCAACTAGCAGCCTGCCTAATATTTTCTATTGATAATCCCTGTCTAAACGCGGCTGAACTAGACGCATGCCGCGTGGAATGCGGTTTAAAAACGGATGTGTCTACACCGGATCTTTGCAAAGTCTCCTTAATCCATCGACTAATTGTATCTTTGGAAGCGCGTCTATATGGTTGCTTAAATGTCAAAAACAAGAAGTCCGTACCATCTTTTCGAATGTCTTTTGTTATTTCAATGTATTTTAATATAAGCGAGAGTAGAGTAGTATAGCCAGTCTCGATACTGAAGGGGGGGCATTTTGGAGCACTCGGAGTGAATTCTGATTTTGGGGCAGCCGTCGTCGATTCTGATTTTAGGGCAACCGGTTTCGGCCCGCATTTTGGGGTGCTCATTTTGGTGTATTCGACCTTGATAGCCCACTTGGCCTCGGGTGTATTCAACCTTGAATGGCAGGTAGCCGAGGTCGGTCCTTTTTTGGCAGGTAGTCGGGGTCGATTTTCTTTGGGGCGTAGCCGACGTCGTCCTTGGAACTTTTAGTGTGACGCCAGAAATATATTGTGGTCGATATAAAAGGTTTAATAATGCAGAGAACAGTTATTGTATGACATTGAGATAATTTGATCTTGGCTCTTGAGACTGTTTGCAGAGGGTTATTGTTCACGAAGATTGAAAGTCAGTTAAGGGCATGCAACTTGACTTTGTGCGCCCTTGAGATAATTTCTAGCGACATCGGCCTTGAGTGTCCTTGTGGATATATTAAGATAGGGCCCCACGACCTTGAACGCTCTTGAGACTGAATATTGGTTACATATTGCGGTATAACATAACCTTGATAAATATGTTCTGGGCGCTATATAAGATGCCATAATGTTGAAAACAGTCATAATCTTTCTGATTAGTAAAGCACTGTGTTCAGTATTCTGATAGTCGCATATTGTATTTTCTGTGAGGTGCATTTATTAAAGGTACTTCTACTTATTTCAAACAATAATGTCTCTTTCACAAGAAACAATTACCAAAATTAATGAGAGTTTTAACAAATCAGTGGAACAAATAGAACGCATACCTTTTTCCTCTCTAGATATTGGAAAGCGATATATTATAAAGAAACTACAATTAACAAATGGTCGTTTCGGGAAAAGTGTTATTGCAACATTATTTGATAAAGAAAATGGCTGTGTTTTTAGTTCTTATTTACCGAAAAGGGGTGCTGAAATTATTACCAAAGAAGTTGCTGAAATTATCAATAACTCTAACGAAAAACATAAATTAACTTATTTAGGGCAAAGTGAAACCGCATACTCCGGTGCCAAAACACGTTCTCTTGTAAGGTTTGATAATCTGGAATAATTACAATATCGTCGAACTGTAATAGTTTTAAAAGTTTGATTAAATTTTATTATAATACATTATCAGAATGCTGACACGTTGTTTTCTTTTTCACAGAGGGCAATATGACCAATTTTATAAATATTGAAAGTCAAGTTTCATACATTAAAAGTTTAGCAGTACTGCTAAGAAATATGCGTGAAGATATTATCACGTATTTGAGAGAGTGTGTTGCCGATGCGAACGATGAAAAATATGCCAAGTACCTGAAGGACGCATTAAATTTTTGTATTGGTGCCCACGTGTGTGAGAAATTTGTTTATGGTTACATTGACCTGCACACATTTTGCAGTCAAATGCTTGAGGAGGATTTGAAGCTATTGGTAATTGAAATCCCACAAATTCCCAAGGACCTCGTTGAGAGATATTGTCTTTATGAAGATGCAGAAGTTACATCAGTTTGATGGAACCCAAGCTTACATTACACCTCGAGAGAAATATGTTCTACGCGAAGATCCAGTGGCAGCATCAAAAAAGGGCGAGAAAACACATTATTTACCACATTCTTGTAACTTTGTAAGACCAAACAAAACATTGTTTTCAACATTCTTATAAGTCAGATATTGTTTAAATATATATTATTTTTAAACACGTGTAAAGTATAGGGGTTATAAATAAAAAACTTTTTTTGTAATATTTTTGTTTTTCATTTAATATATATCTATTAGTACAAAACTTGTATCAAATAATTCTGGGAAACTATTTTGGTGACAGGTTTCTGCTTGTGTATAAATATAATCGATTTCGAGTGAAAAAGTTGGTGTTTATGGTCTAATACACTAGAAAAACAATGATAGTCCCATTTCCCCCGTGTAACTGTTGTCATATTCTTATTTTCCTAGCTGCAATCATATTATTGACCTTCTTCTCAATTATCAACAATATTTTCATGTTTTTTTTCATTCTCTTTTCCAAATTAGTTATTTCCCCAACAATATTTTCTTTTCGTGCATCATAGTATTTTCTTTTATTTTCAAATGTGTCCATTCTGCCATCAACACTTATCAAATTTTTATTACAAGCTTCAGATATTTTGTTGACTGTTTCTGTTAACTCTATGTGCAATTTATGGATTTCCTCACATACATATATTTTGGTAGTAGCATCATCACTGGTTTCCGGTTTTGCAACGCCAATTAAACGCTTTCCCACAATATTTAATTGATTATCGGATGTTAGCTTAAATCCTATTCCTGGCGCACCACCATGCAAAATTTGAACTCCGTCACCATGAACTACCTTCTGACGACCATACTTATCTATTGTGTTATTGGCACTCCCCATTTCGACGAAGAAATAAAGCTATTAGCTCTTACATCAATATTTATTAACTTTTTTTCATTATTTTCCATCCACCCCTCTAAATTACGTATTTTTTTAAGATTTTCTAGATCATTGATTATATATGTGTTTTCAACACCGTCCATTTTTCTATCTAGGCTCTTCAATCTTTCATTAATATGATTTTGTAATTCGTTTAATACATCTTTCATTTCTTGGCGAAGTAACTGTGCATTAAGTTCCATACGGATCCATTTTAAACGCATAATTTCCATTTTGTTGCTAAAATGTGTTAGTTCACCTAACTTCTCCCAAATGTATGTACACAGAGTGATAATAATATAGTGTTGTTATAAAGGCAATTTAGGGTTTGAGAATTCAAAAAGCTTCCAGAAAAATGCGCAAAATTAAAAAAAAAATCTGCTGAGCGAAATGTGTATAATACAACCTACTATACCGTTGTGTACAAAAGGAAATGTAGGAAAGCCAGAAGAAAATGTTGGAATTCATGAAAGAAGCATAAAAAGAAGGTACCAATGGTACCATCGATATCACACCAGATATCACCTTCGTTAATAGAGGAAAATGGAAATTCTGCACTTAGCAATGAAAGTACAGGAAACCATTTAAATCTGTATCTGCCATGCACTACTAGCTCTGAAAATGTGGAATGCGTTCAAATCGAGACCGAATGGAAACATTTCGATACACACAGGGCGCATTCTAGACATAATTGTTTCTGATATGGCGATTGCTAACATAGCCACATTTTGCACATATAATAAACGCGGCTGCCTTACAGGTTACCAAAATGGATCTGCGAGGCCATATAGTCACATTATAGCAAAATCTTGATCGATTATTGGAAACATATGTCTAAATTGTTTCCCCATGGTTTCATCCCGGTTCTTATGTGTCACTATAGGCAAGTTTTGGAAGAAATGTATTCAAATACCGGAAACATGTCTCTAATTGGACACAATACATAAAAGCGCCATGTTTTGTTAAAAAAATCCGGCATGGTTGCTGAAAAAAAATTGCGCCAAAAAAAAGTTTCTTCTTTAATGCAGTAAGTTTTTGGCACTATGTATTTAGAGCGAAACGTAATAAGTGTGCAGCCTTAAATCATAATAAATATATTGAAATCTACTTTTATTAAAAATTCAGAAATAAAAAATTAGTTAATAATATTCGTTATTTTGTAAGCCCGTTTGTTTTTTTATTTTTTGTGGGAAAGTGCCAACTATTATCAGTAAATTTGAGTCCGCAATACAAATTAAAGTCACGTACACAGAAATGCCCATTATTAAATACCGCCATTTTATATACGACTGAACAGGAAATACAATGACAATATGTAACTACGCATTTGCAGATGAATTCGAAACAAATAAACTATTTTAATTCCGTGTCCACGATCATTGTAAACTTACGATGACAGCGACAATTTATAAATAACGTCAAAGTAAAGTCAAAATATACCCTATCTTTTGTTGACAGTTACATGTACGTTTTTGAATTAAAAGAAGAGAATAAAAATGTATTTTTTCTATTCTGGTATCATAAAGAAGTATTTTCGACACGCGCAGTAGTGTCGAAAAGAAGCTCTTTTCGATACTATTTTTGTTGACTGGTTGCTATGATATTAACAATATTGTTCAATGTCAAGGCTCACTAGCAAAAATTTCGGCACCGTTTTGAATGGGATTCCTAATAATACAGACGTCAAAAGTGGCAAGATTTGATAGCGCGCGCACCTTTTGATCGCGACTTGCATAAATTAATGTTTTTCATAAAAAAAACGTGCAAAATAGAAAAAATAGTACAAAATACACGTTTTAAAAGACATTTAGCGCACTTGCACTTTAGGAAACTCCCCGCAAGCGGGTCGTTTTCTAATTTCGTGCTAGTGCGAAAAATATGGTCTTTTAAAACTAGTATCTTAATATACTATTTTAAAACCATGTCCTCATTCGGGAAATATTCCGCTGAATTACACTCATGCATAAAAAAAAAAACAGATAATTTTGCATTCGAGCGTGTTGTCTTAGAAAAACTGCATTCGGTCATTTTCATATTTTGGAAAAAGAGCCCGGCACCGAATTATCGGTAATTTTGATGCACTTGTGCAATTACTTCCGAATATTTCCCTCATGTATAAAAAATCCCATTAGAGGAGTGCAATTACCGGAAAATTACAGCGATAATTGCACTGTAGAAATCGAAAGAGCGCGGTGATAATTGCATCCTACATAGTTCCGTTATAAATTTACGATGACAGCGACAATTTATAAATAACGTCAAAGTCAAGCGATTATTTATTATTAAAAATGTCACGTTTCCGATTAAAGAAAGTCGTATTTTTGCGTCTCTTTCTTTTGTTTACAGTTACAAGTACGTTTTTGTATTAAAAAAAGAGAATAAAAATGTATTTTTTAAAACTATGTCCTCATTCGGGAAATATTCCGCTGAATTACACTCATGCATAAAAAAAAAAACAGATAATTTTGCATTCGAGCGTGTTGTCTTAGAAA
>MU186646.1:10710-61045 GCA_016904865.1 Pissodes strobi | reverse complement strand
TCGAATTAAAGAAAATCGTATTTTTGCGTTTCTTTCTTTTGTTTACAGTTACATGTACGTTTTTGTATTAAAAAAAAAGAATAAAAATGTATATTTTAACACTAAAATATTTATCAATAAGTACTTTATAAGATACTTAATTGTTGGTTTCTTTTAATGACATAAAAATGCAGTCATTTCAAATTTAACACTTGGCTTAAAGCGGTTGGAAGAGAAGATCTTTTAGAAAAAAGTAATATTAACTACAAGTTATGTGAATGTCACATTGATAGCAAGTGTCTTGCGGTACTTACAAGCACATCCCAGCTGATTGATGATATAAATGAAAACTGTAAACAATTTGCCGATTATTTAATACTTAATTCGATAAGGAAATTAAATACCTACCAATCACCCAAAATAATATTTTCGCCACAATTTGGAACAATGTGTGTCCATTTTGTAACTATAAACAGGTCACAGTATACTGTAATATTTTGGAAACAAGATTAAGTTCACTTTTAGAAACATAATGGAAACACAACATAATCATTTTGGGAACAAAATAGAAACACTTTAGACACACTCGAGACATATTTTAGCAAATATTAAAGCACATTTTCGACTAAGTTTTGGGAATATTTTGGGCATTATTTGTTAGAATGTAAGGGAAAAATAAGGTGTAATATAGATACATTACTCTAAATCCAATTATATTCGTTATTTTAAGCGTCTCGAATAACTATATACATAACGTTTTACTTACGTTGATTTTAAATTTGAAACAATCGTTTAGCAAACGGTTACAAGTCACATTGATTTGTGGGACATTTTTGAGTCGATTCAACGTAATTTTGCAACATATTTCTAAAAAAGGTTAGTAGTATATAAAAAACGTTTTTTTATTTTATGTCATACCAGTACATTATTGTGTTTTTATACCTTAGATACCATTTACATAATGGATTACTTTATGCCCGTGCGGGCATAAAGTTCACTTTATGGACTCAAATAATTGAATTGAATTCGTATTTTTTTAAGTATTTACATATTGTGATTGCAATAACGAACTAGTATGACATAAAAGTTTGTATGCATCACGGGTATTATTAGATGTGTACACCCTCGGGCGACTTATAAACCCTCTGGCCAGAGGCCCTCAGGGCATAAACATATACTTAATACCCTTGGTACATAAATAACTATTTTTAACGTGGAATGTTACAAATTTCTACCTAACTAGTACTAAAAAATAATCTATGCCATTATATGTAATTTACGACTTATTTTGTATTTTAGGTGGTCACCCCAGTCACCCAACACAGTTGCCCTTCACTGCGGGATACCGCAATGAAGGCCCATTGTATTGGGTCACTGGGGTGATATTTATGGGATAATATGCCGCTTGTTAACTTTCAGCTGTACGCCCGAAGTTTCACAAAATGGACCTGTCGACCGATCGTTTGATCTAGGGTTGGGGCATAATGGGTTTTAAAAGAGAAATAAAATAATGTATAAAGTAACCATTAAAAAATCGAAAATCATTTTAGTATGTAACGGAAACTTTTATAGTTATTTATAAAAAAGGATTTTTTTTTTATGTAACGGAAACTGATAAATTTTATTTAATGCGGAAAAAAGTATTTATTTGGATTTGTTTATTTCATAAGTAGAGTGCACGTCTCCACCAGGATAATTTGACGGTCCTGTATATAATGAAGTGGAATATATATAATATTTAAACTTTGTATTTTATGCTTATAGAATTAACAAACTAAAAAAACGTCTCGACTTTGCTATGCATTACTTTTGAAAAAAAACTATCATCAATGTTAGACCAACTTGTCTAATTTGTATCTATATTACGTCACATGCACACCATAATATTTTATATTTCAAATTGCGCATGACTAGTAATATGGAATATGAATACCACGCAATAGCAGCGTTGCTTTCTATTCTATAATATGACCCATTCAATGATGAAATAAAAATCAATTTCATTTAATTACCATTTTATTTTTAACATACACTGTACTAACATATATCCTTATAGCTAACTTACATAAATTAGATTACTTAAAATAAAATATGTTTATAAACACATTAATTAGAATGAAGCTTTATTTGAAACGGAACCATTTAAAACATTATATGTAAAACATGAATCGTGAATTATCAATGCGTAAGCTTTAGTGTCTTTAGGGAATGTTTTCCTTGAATAAAATTCTATTTTGATGTCAACGGTTGAGGATTTCACAGCCTGGGCTTGATGCAAACAATCTATGACGAATATTGGGTTTTGCATATATTCCTCGACATTTAGTAAAGGTTCATTACTAGCTTTACCATAATAACTTGTTTGGAAGCTCTCATAACTGTAATAGGCAGGGGCATACAACTTCTTTGAGAAATCCAAGTTCCATCTCTCGTAGGGAAAAACAGTTGCATTTAAATACAGTCGAATATCACTTATATTGGCTGAAGTAAATTGTGTAGCATCTGCATCTCTTCTATCGCAATTTTTTAAAAATTGAAATCCAATTATGATGTATCTGGGACGCTCCAAACTTGTTGCTGTTCTTATGGCCCATACATCTGATTGAGTTTGTCGCAAGGATGGCAATTCATATAGGTCCCACATTCGAAATAGCATTTGAACAATAGCGTTGCTTCCTCCTTTATTAATGCGGGAGAACATTTTCAACTTTTGACGGTCCTCTGGTACTATGTGACGAATTTTCCATTCGATTTTATCTATTGTGATGTTTGCATCTACTTCGCCAATATAACAATTGTTAAATGTTCGAGCAATAATAAGTATCAGCTCTTGCTTAACATTCAATATTGCTTTGGTATAATCTTCGGCAAAACCCATTAAATATTTTAGTGGTAATTTTCCAGAAAAAACATGGCTAGTAGCGTCTAAAATGAATTGTTCTTTGGCCGATAAACCCCAGCCGCATGAATACAATGTTTTCAATTGTGTAGATCCAAAGGATGCCATTGTTTTTAATGTGGTTGTTACTCCTGGCTTTCGAACAACGGTAACTTGCTCGCCCCCTATTTCAAAACGAATTTCATCGAACAGGAAAGCGAGTGCATTATTAGACAAGTAACACGATTTTGTGGCATCGTTTGGTGTGAATGTACCTTCAATGTAAATATAACTTTCTGATACATCCAAAATAAGGTCCTGAAAGTGTACGGGTATGCGAATTTCATCGGAATTTCTATATGTTGGTGATCCATATGGTTTGTAGGTATGCTCTTGAAAACTTACTATGGAGTTGTCAAGAACAGGTTCGCCGAAAACTTCCATCTTTTCACTTGAAGGCAACATCATATCCTCAATATTAGACCCAAGGATTTCAGGAACTTCTGGTCGTCTCTACTGATATGATGTCTAGTCGATTCGAGATCTGAGCTAATAGTGATTCGACGTGAACGATGTACTTTACTTTTATTTACAATCTTGATAGATTTTGGTTCGATTCGATTGTAACAAAAAGCCATTTTGAAAACTATTTATGGAAGTTTCCTCAATTCTAGTTAAACTATAATTTTTTCACCTTGAAAATCTATTAATTCGCCATTGTCATCCAAGATGCGAAGTGTAATGTTGTCTATAAACTGGCGTCCCTCAGGCATTACGGGCATATATATGACATTTGTTGGTTCTTTTGTTAGCTTATAGCCGGGTTCTACATCGATGTCAAATTCAAATAATGTGTGAGACGCTTCTGAATTTAAGTATGACCCGGATATTATATTACAATCAACACGAATTATTCTGGTCTTCATAATATTAACTGGACAAGTTGAAATATGCTTAACGTTTTTTTCATATATTTCCTTTTTGAATCCGATTAATGTAGCTATGGAAGTTGCATAACTCAGATCGATATCATACTTCGATTGTAACTCACAATTTAAGGTGCTGTTGTTGGGCTGCAATGAAAAGATATTCTCGCTTTTATCACCCGATAATGTTTTCAATGTGTCCACAATCGAGCGATTAATATCAGATATTTCATAGGCTCCAGGTGGAATCTTTATAACTTGAAACTGTTTACTATCGGATTTGGAATAGCCGAGACAGTTGTTGCTCTCATCAACGTTAAAAATGGAGTTGTATGTGTAGAATCCCAACATTGCCACACCATATTTACATGTTTTCTGTAAATCGATTGGCGGGTAAAAGTAAGATGTTAATTCACTTGAATAACCTGATAATGTGAACGTGTACGACATGACTGATCACTTTACTTCATAAACCATTATTTTATTGTAATTTGCAACACTTATTTAAATATTTATTAGATTTGTCCATTGTCTCATTAACATCGGCTGCATCTTCAACCTTTGTCACATGAATACTTATGTCTTTCATGTTGCAATAACAACAAAACAACTTTCTGGGCGGTGGTCCATCAATAACATCGCCCTCATCCGAATCGCTGTTGTAATGATCTAAACAATATTGGTACTTTAATACTTCCAAATCGTTTTGCAAACGTTCCGGTAACTTCTCCCATATTATGGCAATTTCATTTGGTGCACATGCAAGTAAAACTTGTTTTGGTATTTTTCTTAACTGTACTTTACTCATTTTGGTAAAAGTCCCAGTTTCGGAATAGGCGTTTAGGTAGTCCAACACATTTTCATACTTTCTTTGTGCCATTTTGATACGTTCCTATGGCTTACAGAGAAATTTCAAACTTAAATGCCCGCACCACACTGTACCGAACTTTTGTTGGCGGTCATATGTATAGTAAATGTTTCTAACTCTGTTGCGTCCTCTATATAGGTATTCAATCAATTCAAGTGGTGGGGGTAAATCACCAAAACTATCATAATAGGTTACAATTGAATCATTTTTTCTGTACGCAACCCAATGAGTTCCCATACCTTCCAAGCTATCCAAATTAACAATGGCTGCTTCATTTCTTTTTGGCCCATTTGATGGTAATGTATCTCGCATATATACACCTCTAAAATGCGGTATTTCAGCTTTGATTGCATACTTTTCTATATCGATGTTGGATAGTGGTCTTTGTGGTAGGGAGTGCATATTTAGTTTTTTGAGCTGCGAATATACAAACCTAAACCCGTACGGTATGGTTTCAAATATAAACCATTTCCTTTTGATTTTAATGTAATTTCACCAACGTTATTCTTGTTATTCTTAGCATTCGAAACCGTCTTTATGGTTCTCGCTATTGCTGCTGCCCCACCAGCTAATGATCCTAATGCAGATAATCCAGCAAAAATGGGTATTAAGGGAAGTATACCACCTACCCTAGGTATAGGAATTATTCTTGAAGTTCGAATTTTTCGTTTACCGCCAACACTCTTCAGGGATTTGCGGGCTGCGAGTAAAGCAATTTTAATTGATTTACCTAAATTTTTTTCAACAAAAGTTGCTCCCCCCGCTTTTTTTAATGTATTTCTAATAGTTTGTGATATGGCATGACCAAAGGCAACTTTTCCACTATTTCTTTTTTTACTTCTTTTTTTAGATTTTCTCTTAGATCCTATTCTCTTCTTTTTTACAGGTGATGTATTACCCATTCCAAAGCGTTATTTTGTTTTCATTATATTGGTTACCAACAAAGCAGAAGCTTTTTCTCCCAGACTTGCGTCTTTAGATTTTACTCGTTGCCAAGCACGTTGTTCCAACTCGTAGTCCGCTTGATGACGTTTGGTTATGTCGTTTGTATGCTGTGTTTGCTAATACTCGTGCCGAATTCCAAAGCGGGTCAACTATCTTGTTGTTGGTATTTTTCGTATTAATAAGTTCCCCAAGGCCCTGTCCTAAGGTTGATAAGGCTAGTCCGATCTGTTTTTAGAGATTAACTAAGCTCCTTATTTTTATGAGCCATAGACATTATACTGGCAATCTCGGGGTTTATATCCGGGGGATCCAATTGTACATTGGAAGGTCCTCGATATTTGGAATTTAATTCGGCACTTTGTTCACTTGTCAAGCCTTTTTGAATTATAAATTGCCACCTTGAAGCAATAGCCGGATGAAGATCGAAAGTTTTGGTATCTTTGTGATGTGGATCCTCTCCGAAAATATTCAGAAAACCTTCTGATATAGGTGTTTGAGAGGTACTTTCGTCATTATCTTCATCATTGACGGAGTCGGAAGCGGAAGTTGGTAAAGCTGTTGTACCTCGCTGGGCACAACCTTCACCAGCGACATTTGCCGATGCACGCCGGGATCGGTCTCTGTCGCAATTTCTCACAGAATGTGGCTCGCTTATGTTTTCGTCGGATGAAGACGAAGATGAAATAATTCTACGCCTTCGAGGCTTGCGTACTACAGGTTTATCACTGTTTTCTGACGAATATTGTCGCGAGTATTCGTGATGACAGTTCTTTTAATTTTTTCTTAATGCCTCCACCAATCTGTCATCATACTTTTGAATCGCGATGCCACGCCTTACTCAGCGTGCAGGGGTATAACTCCGATGGTAGTACGGGATTCTTTACGTAAGGTGAGAAGCGAAGATAAAGAAAGCACTTAAAAACAATAAAGTATATTAGATAAACTTAATGAGAAAAGATTAACAATGTGTATTGGTCAAAGACCCAACGATAGAGTTTTAACAGCGTTTACTGGTCAGAAACTTAATGAGACTAGCCTATACCCAATTATTAAGGTGCGCATGCTTTCTCGACTTGAGGTATGTTTTATGAATTGTTTATAGGTCTTTTTGGTCACTGCTTTGTAAATATAGTTTATCTTATGTTGTGTTGCGTTTTATTTAATGTTAAGGTATCTAAGAGCACTTGGACACTACACTCTGAACTACTTGACAGACTACTTAGAAACTTCACTCGAAGAACTTTGACAGACTTGACTTTTCTACTGTGGTTAATGAAACCCCTAGTCTTAGCAGTCGATGTGGCTAACCAAGAACTAGGTTTGGGGTAGGAAAAGGATTATAACTTTGGCAATCATGTGACTAACCAAAGAGCGGATTGAACCAAAAGCAGTCATGTGACTAACCCTGGAGCTGGTTTTAGGTGAGACCAAAAGTCTGACGAACTGAAGGTTTGCCAGTGTATTTATATTAGAGAAATTGCTGATCATTGCATGCTTAAGGTTCATAATCGCTCCCGTTGACTGCTCGCGTTGTTTATAGTTTGCTTTTAATGTTTATTAAATAATTCCCAAGTTCAAGTTCAAACTTGGGACAGGGTGATAATTAGTTAATAGCTTTATGAATTATTATATTTGACACGTTCCCTCGCCCTCTAAAACGTTGTCCCCAACGTTTGCACGACCTCTATCGTTTAAAAAAGAAAGACCTCAAGTCGAAAGAACTTGCCGCATAATACTATGTGATATTACAATTTATAGAACATAAAAAAATATCCATCAGTGGTCTTGTTACTTTCTGGATCCAGGCTGATCCTTAGTAACTCCCTCTAGCCTCCACTGCAGTCTATATGTCTTAGCATTGACATACCATTAAACTGTTTTGAGGGTATCATAAGTAAGAGCCTGCTGGAGAGACTAGTATGGACATCCACTGGTGCTTGGTACATAAAATAAAAAAGAAACATATTTTTATAAATTGTCTTTGAAATTTTATACTTAACTCTAATTCTAGATTAACAGAGAACAAGTAGAGTGTATAATTCCCCACTTAGTATTTTGCATATTTGAAATATCTATACTTTACCGTTGACTGTCAAATAGGCGCCTATTCGACAATCAACGCTTGTTTGCATAATTGCTATAGTTACAGCTAACAGGGAATGCGTCCATCCCCCGCTAGTTGAACCTTGCTTTCTAATTATAAACAATTTTAATTCTAGAGTTACTAGGGAGATAGTTTATAGCACTTCTTTCTATAATTATTTACATTACTTAATTCAAATAAGTCGATCCTGTTTTTCATATTACCCAACTCTATTTACCATATCTATTACATGGAAAATTATCGGGCTTATTTATGTATACAGATGGGCTTGTTTTCCCATATTAAATTTAACTATATTACCAATATTGTAGATAATTCCATAATTGTAAAGAAAAAATTTGAATAATTATGTCTTGTTAAATTATTTTGTACATCTAACATTATATTACTTAAGTACGGTCCTTTTTATGAGACTAATATTTATAGCTGTATTTTATGTCTCTTATTATACAATTATAGCCGTTTATATGACACAGTTAGACTTCTTTACTTATGTAAAAATCTGCTGAATTTTTATAGTCTCATAATCGACTTATTTAAGCTCGCTGACCCTGTTTATATTTAAAATTGTTTATCTGTACACGATTTACCGATGTTAGTTCCATGAAATATCATACTGTCAATTATTCTAATATGTAACATTAATAAATAAAAGGTATCTTATACTTTACGCTACAATATTTTCTGTCTTCTGGCTAGTCCGTCACTTCTTGGTGGCTAGATGGCGTTCTTTAAAAACTGCAGAGAAAGTATCCATCTTTGCTTCGTGTCCCTTGTTGAGTATCGATATGTCTGCCCCATCTCTACTTGAGCGAGTATTCGCCGAGTAGTTCTGGTGCTTTCTTCGTTTTTATTTCCTTTGACTGGTACCCCTGTCAAGTCGTTCTTCGCCGTCGAACTTTCTGACCTCTGATAAAAATTGCTGTGATTGCTATTTCTTTCTTCGATGACAGTGGAGTTTGTTGCGTGGTGGATCGCCTAGATCAAATAAATTATATTAAAATTTGTTAAATTGATGCAATGGCGATGAGTTGTGTTCGATTTTTGCACCTTATGGTCGGTTTTATGCTTCTGAAATATAGTTTTTTCAATGTGACCAGGAAGTTGCGTGATATAAGAATATTGGCAGATACGTCGAAACGAGAGGTAAGCGTTTTATTTCTTATAATCATTATCTTTTGGCTTGTTTGAAAATGAGAATAAATGCAAGAGTATATAAAAACTCTAATCCAAGAGTGTTTGATGCATGAGCATGAGTTTGAATTTCTTGGAAACATTTCGCGTGACTGAGTTTGAGATTAGCAAAAGGTGTGGTCAGGGTAAATGACCTTTTTGGCCATGTATTCCATGTGGGGCTTGAATATTGACAAGAAAAATTTATCAATGTTATATATTCCAGCTGTTTATTAGATATCTACTTCGGTATCTACTGCTACTGATTTTTCTTTCATATACTTCAGTATTTTATTATTATTTATCTCCATCTTCTAGGCATTTGACTTTGAAGGACGCGGAAGCATCTGCGTTGTCTTGCCCTGGGAAGTTGTACGTGGATGGTATGGATCCCTCGGACGCTATCGTGTGGTGATATTTCTACCTCTGGATTTACACTAGTTTGTAGCTAATGTAACAGAATCCTATGGATTAGTTTGGTAGTTTTACTATTATACTATCTTATACATTAGTTTTGCCTTTTTTATCTATCCCTTCTTTCCGTAACTCTATGCGTATATGCGGTGGATTGTTATGCAATGAGAATGATTGGTAGAACAAAGAGAACTTCTTACTTAGTAAGAGTAGATGGGTGAGGTTAGCGTTGCAGACCCATTTGGCATTGTACTACATTTTATGGAAGTAAGTTTTATAGAAATTTTATTTTATTCATTCCACTCTGTAGGTGACCTGTGTTACTGCTAATTTGATATGGAAGAAATTGTGTGGAAATTAATTACTATTGATATTATTACCATAATGTACTGTTTTACAGAAGTATGGACTAAGAACTCTACGAGTCCTTGTGACCTACTGGCTTCAATAAGTTTTGGTTAATTTCCATTGCTTAATATTAATTTTATTTTATTAGTATTATTAATTTTTTTTTTAGATATCAATTGTCTCGCTGCTGCTGTTCAAATTACGTCTGACTGTATTTACCTTCCACTATTTAGATATTGTTTGCAATTGTATTGCCCTTTGCTAAGCCTTTTTTTTATTATTTTGCCTTAAGCATTTCTCTGTTTTTTAGGTCTCGTTTCTTGAAAAACTTGAATGCTTCGGGTGTATATCAGGATAGCTATTCCACTGTTTTCGGAGTACTCGAGGGACTGCTGATGCCTGTGCACAACTGCACCTTCTGAGATGATTGAACCAAGCTCGCAAGGATCTGGTAACTTGGTAAATTGCTATGTTTTTTATCACTTATTATTTAAATCTTTTTTCTGATATATTTATATTGTTTCTCTATACAGCCATATATATCTATATATATACTTTTATTACTAATTTCTTTATTTTACATTCCTCTATTTTAGGTTTCCTTATTATGTACTTAATCTGTAGGCACTCTATTCTATCTCCCTTTATTTATAATTAATTCATTAGTTTTACTACTTCCTTATTCTTTACTTTATTCTATCTATACTTAATTTATTAGCATCACTACTTCATTGTATATGTATGCTTTATTTTTAAACTCATATTATATATACATCTTCATATATTTCCTCGATTGTTTCAACTTTTTTATGTTTCTCCATAAAATTGCCTTTTTAATTCTCCAATTATTTCACCTTATTTATGATTTACATACACAACCTTTGCTTATGTATGCCTCTTATCTCATAAACATCTTCTCTATTTCTTCCACTTAGGTATGCTTCTTCTATACTCCTTATAGACATTTCTTTCTTCTTCTTTATTCTTCTCGGTTTACATAAACATTTCTTTCTTTATGTAAACATTTCAAATGAGCTTCTGCGGTACCAAAATTTGTGCTGAATTTCCTTATCGTTAGTCTAGCTATTTCAGTCCTTATGCTCAACTTTCCGCTGCCTAAAATATTTACTGTGACGTTCCTTCTTAGATAATTCGTCGTTGCAATTTCTTTTAGGCCGGAGAAGACTTTAGATCCATTTACTTGTGCTCTGCTATATATATCTTCACATTTGTTTCTCTTATTTATTTTGCATACTAGTTTTCTCACATATAGTTTACATTTTAATACCACTTATTCTAGTTCTCCTATGCATTTATACTATGCCAATTCTTCTATGTATATTGTCTATTTCTATATATCTATATACCTCCCTCACCTCCTAAGTGTCTTATATAAATAATTTCCTACGTGCTCTTGGACTTTATATTACAATTGAGGCCTATCTCCACCTATTAGAGCTAATACCCTTTTTTCGAAGTCGTTGGTTTCACTGTCTTCTTTCTGCATACATAATTGTGTAGACGTTAGGTTGTCCGTATCCTCTTCTTCACTGTTGCCTCCTTCCTCGACATCGTCGTTACAGATAGGAGCTGTCTCAGTCCATGGGTCATGATACGGCAACATTCTACTGACGTGAACAGTGTCTGTAACCTTTTTCCTTCCTCCAATTTTTTTTACCTCATAGTTTACTTCCCCCATTTTTTTCAATATTTTATATGGCCCAAACCACCTTAACAACAGTTTTTCGCTACGTCCCACTTTTCTTATAGGGATAAATATTTTTACTTTGTCTCCTACTTGGAACTGTACATCTCTGTGTCTGTCATCAAATCGTACTTTATTTTTTTCCTGACTCTTCTTTATATTTTCTGCTGCTATTGCCCTTATTGCTAGCGCCTTTTCCCTGATTTGTAAAGTCTCTGTTTCTGTCTCATTATTTGTTAAAACTGCCTCTACTGGAAGTGTAGGTTCCCTTGCAAAGGTTAGCATGAATGGACTAAATTTTCTTGTATCCTGTATAGCTGTATTATATGCAAATGTTATGAATGGGATATAACTACACCAATCTGTTTGCTGAGTATTGCAATATAAAGAAAGCATGTCTGCAATGGTTTTGTTTAGCCTTTCGGTTAGGCCATTGCAGCATGGGTGGTAAGCTGTGGTAAATTGACTTCTTACTCCCATTATTCGTCCTATTTCTCTTACTAGGTCCGACTGAAAAGTTTTACCCCTATCGCTTAATAATGTCCTTGGAATCCCATGCATTAGAAACACTTTTTCGAACAAAAACTTAGCTACTGGGCCGGCCTTTCCATTAGGCAGTGCGGCTGTGATGGCGTATCTTGAAGCATAATCCGTTGCCACGACTATCATAGTCTTTCCTTGGTTGCTTCTTCGAAATGGACCTAGCAGGTCGATTCCCAGTTTATCAAATATTAGGCCTACTTGAATTGGTTGTAATAAGCCTGGTGTTTTTCTATACTGCTGTCCTTTCCTGGCCTGGCAATCTGGACAACCTTTTATGTATTTCTCAATATCTTTAAGCATTCCTGTCCAGAAAAATCTGTTTTTTATTTGGTCCAGCGTTTTTGTAAGTCCTAAATGACCGCAGGTGGGTGACGCGTGCATCTCCCACATTATCTCTTCTCTCATACTTTTAGGTACTACCAGGAGGTTTTGTAGGCCTTTTGAGCTAGAGTTTACTTTGTATAGAGTGTCGTCTATTATTCTAAAGTTTTTTGATCTGCGTCGGGTTGCTATATTTATATTGCCATCATCTGGGCTTAGTATGGCTTGCTTGAGTTGCTTCATTTCTGGATCTTTTTCCTGTAACTCGTTTAATTCTTCCGTTTTAAGTGCGAATGTTGGTAGTTCATCCAGATCGTTTTCGTTTTGTTGTTCTGCTGGAAATACTGGATTTCGAGACATACAATCGGCGTCTTTGTGTGCTTTGCCGTTCTTGTATTCTACCGTATAATCGTACTCTGCTAATTTCAGTGCCCACCTGGCTAAACGTCGATTGCTCTCTTTTATTGAGTGCAACCAGCAGAGTGCATGGTGGTCAGAGACGATTTTTATTGGTTGTCCATATATCAGATGCCTTAAGTATCCTATTGGCCAAACCACACCTAATAACTCTAGCTCACTTATAGAATAATTTTTCTCGCAATTTGATAAACTTCGGCTTATGTAAGCCACTGGATGTGCCGTTTTGGTTTCAACTTCTTGCAGTAGAATGGCCCCAATTCCGTTCGTTGATGCGTCCGTTCGTAGGATCGTTCCTTTTTCTGGATTAAAGTGATGTAGTGAGATCGCAACAGAACCTTGTTTTTCCATCCTTTTTCTTGACTAATACTACAGGGCTCGCCCAGGGGGAATGGCATGGTCGTATGACGTTGCTTTCTAGCATTTCGTTCATCTGTTCATCAATGATTTTTCTTTCTTTTTGCGACACTCGGTATGGTCGGCTTTTTATTGGCTTCGCGTCTCCAATGTCTATGACGTGTTTTGTAAGGTTAGTTTTTCCCATGTATTTGCAAATACGTCGTTATATTCTGACAATAGGTCCTCTAAAGCCTTTTTTGTCTCTTTATGGGAAATGTTTTGTAAGTTATGATCTTGCAAGGTTACTATTTCATCATTTTCCAGGCTTTTTTCCTTAAGGTTTAAACTTAAAGTAGGTTCCATATTGGGCTCTGTTTCTTCCAATAATGCCAAGGTTGATCCCTTATATAATTTTACTGGTTCATTTGATCTTGCACCTACTTTTATAAAAAAAAAATCGCCATTTGTATACATATGTGACTGAATGGTTAATGGTTTCGATGCAAGCCAGTCTGAGTTGTATCTGCAACTCCAGACTGTTGATCCCTCTTTTAATTGACCCATCGCTTGTATTTCCAGTGTTTCCACTTTGTCTTTCTGTATGACGTAATCTTTTGCTAACCCTAATTTGCAACATTTGGCGTTATATTCTACATTTATGTTTAAAATTGGCTCCGAGTCATCTGTGACATATTCGTTTCGCAATCCTGGCTTGCATATTAGAACTTTTATCTGGCCTTTCTTAAAAATGTCATAGATCATTTTCTTTAATAAATCCCATTCTGACGAATCTAATTTCCATTCTTTACGTGTTATTGCAAGTGTTTTTACATGTTTATGTTTAATTGTTTATATAGTTTGGATAAACTGTCATATAGTTTCTCAAGTTTTGGCTTTTCTTTATATATATTTCTGATGTGTAAAAAAAATGCTGTGTTATCCTTATTTTGTATCATTGTTGTGCTGCCTAATTTGGCTTTCGGTCTATTTTTTATCTTTGGGAATACCTTTTTAAGTTGTTTTTGTACTGTTCTGTGTGTTACAAAGGCTGTTGTTGTGCCATAGACTAAGGCTATATTTTTTGGTAAGTTATATATATCTTGTTCTTTTTCTGTTATGATATGTTCTATTTTGTTTTGTTCTATCAGTTCATGTGCTGTCATGAATGCTTGAAATTTGTTGAAGGACCTGTTATATACGTCAGGACTGATTATTATGTCAGTCTTTATTTCTCGTATTTTTTGTAGGTATTCCTGCTTCTATCATCATTCCTATTTATTACTATGCCAGATATTTGATTTTTTATTCCTGATTCCTGTTGTAGTGGAATTTTATATTTATTATTTAAAATTAATGCTTTTTCTTTTATATCGATTAATGCCAGGTTTTTTACTAAGAAGTCCATTCCTAAGATAACTGGATATGGAGCTGCTGATATTATTTTTGCCAATATGTTATCTTTAAATGTCTGGCTACCTTGTATTTGTATTGGAGTGTTTATTTCCTCTAATACTGGTATTTTGTGGCTTCCTGCCGTTAGTAAAATGGTATTACTGTTTTTACGTTTAATTTTTGGTGCCCACTTTTCTTGTATTATATTATTTTGTGACCCTGTGTCAATGATTGCTTTTACTGGTTTATTATTTAAGACAATTGTGATGCTTAATACTCCTTACCTGTCGTTTCTCCCCGTGCTCCAGGTGACTGGGGTTACTTCTGCCACCTGCCCCCGTTTGGGTACCCTTGACTCTTGCATGTTGCCGCAAAGTGTCCTGCTTTTCCACAGGTATAGCATATGGGGTTGTTATTGGCATTTCTTTGCCTATTTTGATATGAGTATTGTTGTTTATTGTTTTTATTTTGGTTCTGTTGCTGGTATCCTTGGTAGTAGTTTTGTGGTCTTGTATTGGTTGCGAATGGAGGTCTGAATGTGTTTCTTGGTTGGAAGAGTGGTTGCCTGAATGTGGCTTGTTGTCCGAATGGTGGCCTACTTCTGCCATGTTGCTGAAAAAATACCGGTCTATAGGTGTTTTGAGGCTGATAGAATTGTGGTCTTTGCGGTCTTGGTTGTATATACGTATGCTCGAGCTTTTTCGGCGCCTTATCGATGGTTCTGGAAATTTCTTTCATCTCCTCCCATGTTCCCGGGGGATAATTTGGCGCATTAGTTAGCCAGTAGTAGTGATATTTGTTCTCCTCTGTTAACCCTTCATTGAATATGTGTGTAAACTCTTCCATATCCAACTGTGTTTTATAGTCGTGGTACAGTACACGAAGTTCGTACATGTAGTTTACGACAGTCTCATTTGGGATTTGTTTCCGTTGTTCTAACCTCTTTTTTAACGTATTCTCATAGCTTTTATCTTCAAACTCTTTTTTGAAGTCTTCGCACAGCTCGTTCCAGTCTTTGTTAGGGTTCTTTGAAGCGTATTCATAGAACCAAAGATTTGCTGCGCCATCTAGGAATGTTCCCAGGTATGCTTTTTTTAAGCCCTCGTCCCAACCGTTTGCTATAGCTGTCCTTTCGTATCCTCTCAGGAACTCGCTAGCTCTATTTTGACAAGGATTAAATGTAGGCGGGTTTATAAATTGCGGTAAGCTTGCTTTCTTTGCCGTCGCCATTGCGTCTACAATTGTGGTGTTTGCCATCTTTCTTTCTATATTTCCTAAAGCAGATTGTGGTGATGTAGGCCGGCTTTCGTTATCGGTACTCTCTTCACTGTCGTTACTTTCCTTTTTCCTCAATTTGCAGTCCTTCTCTTGGCTGATTTTTGTGCTATTTGAAATTCCTACCGTAGATGGCCTTAAATCTATTAAGGTAGAATCTATCTGGATTTTTGTGATTGTTTCCAAGTTTGGTAGGGGTGATGTCGGCGGAGTCCTCTGCAGACTTAGCCTTGTTGGCTGGAATATTGATCTTTCTTCTATCGGTGTATTATCACTAGGTATCCTGTTTCGTAGTGGGTATGGGTTTTTAGCCATTTGTTATTTTGCCTTACTGAGACATATTGTTTCCTGAGATAGCTTTTTTTTCTTTCCTATTCCATATACTTATATATATTTATCTTTTCTAGACATGAACGTATATCCTTATACCTTCGCCAAAAATTAGCAGGTTTTTAAAAACGTAGCTAACAACTTTTTCGTTTGTTTCAGGTATGAACCCCTAGATGGCGCCTCTGTCTTCCTCGACGTAGATGGCTTGAGTTCACCAGCTTGCAGCTTTGAACGACTGCTGCCAGAGGGCGATGTGTATACAGCAATGGACGTAGCTTGAACGCGCGTAATTTAAAAATTGCCTTATATTGTAAATAAAATTTTTTGAATTATGTTAGTTTTATTGACCAATAATAAGATTTAACCGCGCGAAATAATACCGGCGCGTGTTTTGAATTTTTTAATTATAATTTAATTGTTTTTTTTCTCTCTAACAACGTGTCAGGGGTAGCTTCGGCACCTCCACCACGTGTCACGAATAATTTTGGGGGTAGCGCGTTTTATTTAAAGAATAACTTCTCAGAGAAGAGCCTCGTCGCGATTAGTACAATGACGGGGTCTCAATGCTTCCTTTAATCTACCACTAAATGTTCTACTCGTGAGGACACGCCTTGTTTAGCGTGCCGGGGGGTAACTGAGGTAGACCGGGATCGCGTCACGTGGGGTAAGAAGAGATGATAAAGTAAGCACGTTTAGTTTATAACAACAACAATGTATTAACGATAAAACTTTAACAACAATTATTGGTCAGAGAAAATGAGATTCTATTATACCCGATTACTACGGTGCGCATGTTTTCTCGATTTGAGGTACTGTTTATAGGTCTTTGTTTACTGTCTTATAATTTATAGTTTTTCTTAAGGGCTGGGTTTTATTTAAGAGCACTAAGAGATTTCACTAAACTTTTTAATTGACTATTTAGACACTTGTCTTTCTAAACACTCTGACAAACTTCTTGTCAAGACTTTACTATGGAGGTTGTGCAACCCCTGGTCCTAGCAGTCGTCAAGTGGCTAACCGGTACCAGGTTGGGTAGGAAAGGAATGGAACCTAAAGCAGTCGTATGACTAACTCTAGGAGCGGATAGAACCCAGGAGGCAGTCGTCAAGTGACTAACCTTGGGAGCTGGAGGTGAGACTAAGTCTGCCGAACTGAGGATTCGGTAGCGTATTTATATAAAACAAAGTGATGATCATTGCATGCATAAGGTTCAAAGTCGCTCCCGTTGATTGCTCGCGTTGTTTATAGTTTGCCTTTAATGTTTATATAACAATCTTCAAGTTCAAGTTCAAACTTGCGACAGGGTGATATTTGTTTAGTAGCTTATGCATTTTAATAGATTACAATATATTTGCTCTCTTCAAATGACTCATAGACCGGAAAAGCAAGGTCCAGGAAGTACCGAGACCACTACGAAAACCGAACTGACGAGACGAGAACAGTCCATTTGATTCAAAAAAGTTTGAAATCCTTATCAGAGCAATATTAAAATCGATTCGACCGTCAGAGCAGTATTTATCATCTTAAAAAAATAAAATCGATTTTGGGTAATTTGTTGTGATAAAATGCAATTCATATTTGTTACAAGAAAAGATAAACTTTGATTTGTTAAAATATAATTTCAATTGCCTCATTATAATTACTATAATTCAAATAAAAAGCCAATTTGTTACTATAAACTATAAATGCACTTTTCTTTAAATTATTACTTTAATTTACTAAAAAGATAAACTGAAAGATACTCAGGGGTATAGGTCCGGAGCATGATAATTAAAATTTATTTTCGAGTGAAGTAGTGATTATAAAGCGCAAAATAAAAGATTAGAAATTTCAAAAAAAAACAATTTTTATTCTATTTCCTTCCAACAAAAATAAGTGAATTCCGTTGAATTATCCTGGTGACATTTACACTTTAATCACCTTGTGCTTCCTCCGAGCTTCCTGGAGAGGACTACTGTAAATTGCTGTAATGTCTAGGATCTGTCCTGTGACGTCACTGGAAGCTGTCCGGGGTGAGGCCGAGTGCGGGTGGACTCAGTAGCATGAAAAAAGTCAGTACAAGGCAGTTAAAGAGTTCACCAAGAATATTGTTATCAGCTCTGTTTCAATTTGGCGGAAAGCGTTGCCTGTCTAAGCTTAGGCTTTTAATACAGAACTTGGCAAGAGATAACTGCAAATAATTCTTCTCAATTAACAATGCTAAAAGATGCCAAAACACGCTTGAGAAAATTTGAATTTAATTTAATTAAATATGCCTCCACCAATTTGCACAGAATTGTTTAGACCATAGACAAAATTTTTGGTTTTAAATCAAACAGTGACCTGATTAAAAATAATAAATAAAATAACTAGCTGTTTAAGCTGATAAAGATTGTGATGAACAATATTTGAATTAAAAAACAATTACAGCAATCAGGTAAGAACAAAAGTAAAATCGATAAATTCGAACAGATAATCAGAATGCAATTATTTTCTGAAAGCTACTTTTCAACTCAAAAATCAATTAAATTCTAAAACAAAAGTAATGACAATCATTCAATTAAATTATTGCCTGAAAGCTATTTTCTAACTCAAAAATCAGTTTAACTCAAAAACGAAGGTAACAACAAATTTAGATAGAAATAGAGAAATAAAACAAACAAATAATTATGATCTTGTACCGACCACGGTCGAGAAGGGCTTGAGAAGGTGCTCTTTAAATAACAAGGTGACGATAAAATGCTTCTATAGGCCGAATAACAACTAACTAAGCTTAACTCTGATTCCCTATATAACTCCTAACATCCGATAACGATACCAGAGAAAATTAGACTAAGTTCCCCACACTATAGACAGGTTTGGTTATTAATTTCTAAATATGCTATGCTGAACTAAATCCGAAATTTAATAACCCCTGCTTTTGTAGGATCAAGTTCCTTTTTTCTTCTCTTAACCAAGGGCCTTAAGCTCCAAAAAAAAACACTATCACACATATGCCCTACAGGCAAAGACATACACACGGCAAAAGACAATGTGGTATGTGTGAATCGATAGTAGGCAAATATCAGACATTCACGAGCTTATTCAACATATTAGCAGTTTTATTCTGCCTACAGACTTTACGATATAGGACACTAGAAATAAGATCAGATAACGCAAAAAAAATAAAGAAAAAGTCAAGCCTACCTTCTCTCATACCTCTCACGCTGGTCGTCGGTACAAGACAGATTTTAAAATCCAGAGCTACCTTCCACCAGAATCACATATCAAAAAAAATTGCACCGCGCGCAGTCGTCGCAAATATTTCAACTTTTTCCACCGTACGAAGCAACCGATTCTAAGCATGAAATATGATCTGCATATTTGAAATTATTTATCAGTTTTAAATAATATATTCTACTGCTGTATTTACGTAGATTCAACCAGCCTAAGAACGTTCCTGACACGATTGTGTCAGAAGTATTATATTTCACTCATGCGTGGCCCTCCGCTCGCTTCGCTCGCTACGGGGGCTCAATCAACAAGTGCTAACCAAAACTAACCCAAAATTAAGAAAAAAGGATAAATTAATAAAAAACATAAACAAAACATCGATCTCTAGACGCTGGTGCTACGGGGGCTTAACAAACAAAAAGTAACCAAAACTAACCCATGGCATACCCAAAATAAAGAAATAAAACTTTTTACGAACAAAAAAAAGTTTTGCAACCAACGGGAATCGAACCCTAGATGCCCGCATGAGAAGCAAAGACTGTGTCCATTACACCACTACGCTGCTCGGAAAAACTTTGCTGAGCCGCCATGACATGGGTAATTGTCAAAACGCAGCGCCACCTTTAGGTGGCATTGCATAACGTTGCGTCGCATTTTCTCATCGGGAACGATTTTAGACCGGCGCGACCTAGTCGCTAATACGTTAACTTAGCTCGGCTCAACCAGCTGTCATTCTACGCATAGATGTTGCCAAGTGTAATTTCTGTTCAGTTCCAAAATACAGCATTTTGTTGAATTAGTTTGGGTTAGTTGCCAGCCAACACTTTATAGATATATATGGTGATTCAGAAGTATTTTGTATTTATTAAAATAATAAATAATAATAATAATAATAATAATAATTCGATAGTTTGAGTTATGTAAGACACTCGTTATTTAACGACCACAAGAGTGAGAGACAAGTGTTCGGTTCATTTGGATTAGTTAAGAGAGTACCACGCGTAGTGCGCTCGTTTTGTTAGTTTGGGTTAATCATGGTTTTGGTTGTTAGGCGGGGTTGGTTAAGCGCATAGCGCGCTTGTCTCAATGCGCTTGTTTGTTTAATTAAAATAACTTTCGATTATTTTTGCTTAATCTGGGATACCGAAGACAAGCCCGCGTAACGCGCTTGTCTCTTTACTTTGTTAATTAGGGTTAGTTTGGGTTAGTCTGGGTTAGTTTGGGTTGGTTTTGCTTAGCTTGAGTTAGTGAAAAGTCTCTTTACTTTGCTTAATTAGGTATAGTCTGGGTTAGTTTCGATTAGTTTTGGTTAGTTTGAGTTAGTTTGGGTTGGTTTTGCTTATTTTGGGTTAGTGAAGAGACTACGCGCGCTTGTCTCTTTACTTTACTTAATTAGGGTTAGTTTTGGTTAGTTTCGGTTGGTTTTGCTTAGTTTGGGTAATGCGCGCTTGTATTTTTACTTTGGTTAATTAGGGTTAGTTTGGGTTAGTTTTGGTTATTTTGGCTTAGTTTTTACTTTGCTTAATTAGGGTTAGTCTGAGTTAGTTTTGGTTAATTTGGGTTAGTTTTGGGTTAGTTTGAGTTGGTTGGGTGGGTTTTGCTTAGTTTGGGTTAGTGAAGAGACAAGCGCGCGTAGCGATTTGGACGGAGAAAAGAACATTAACGCGGATTTTTGTGTGAAACTTTATTTATGACGCGATATCCGGACCATACAAGCGATTTCATGTTTTTCGGAAAAATGGAACTGCACTTTACCCACCTCTGTCCCGTTAGTGCCTATTCCATTTCCATGTAAGCATTTCAATAATTGATTCTCCATGCACCTGACCTGGGACATTTACCTACTTGAAAAATCAAGCATGTTAGTCAAGTGTGACAACATTGCAAGTAAATTTTCATAATTAATGCCAAATCAGGAGAGTTTTGGCGTTTAAATGTCTTACTAAACAGCCTCATTTGCGATTTGTATTTCTCAATTTTTGGCGTCGAAAGTGTTTTGCGCAATATGTAACGTATCACAAAACACTTCTAATACTGTCTTCTACACGTAACATAAAAAATTTCGAAAAGTCCGCAAAGTAAACATTTACCAAAAATAAGATATAAGAGATAAGATATGAGAGATGAGATAAGGGATAAGAGATAAGAGATAAAATATAAAATATAAAAGATTAAAGATAAAAAATAAAAGATAAAAGAGATAAGATATTAGAATTAAATAACAACAAGAAATTATAAGAATTGCAAATTAAGAATTAAAAATATGAAAGGATAGTTAAGGAATAGTAGTGAAGTGATAAAATAATTTGCAAATATAAAATATTTATTATTAAATAAAATTTATAAATAATGAAATATCAGATACGAAATATGAAGAAATATGAGTTTTGGGATATGAAATGTCAAATATAATATATGAATTATCAGATATGAAATATGAAGTAAAATATAAAGCGCAAAATACGAAAAGTTAGGAATCAGAAAATAGAAAGCAGTATATATAAAATAGGATATAGGAAATTAGAAATAGGAAATAGAAGAGAGGAAATATGAAATATATAGGAAATAGAAAATACCAATAAAAGAAATAAAAAAAGCAGAAATAAAAAACAGATATGTTTTATATAAAACTTCATATATCTCCTATACGAGAAAATATTTCGAAATGGGATAAAAATAATCAAATAAAAGATTATGGAGGATTATTTCTTGGGTAATTTGACACACTCAATTTTTAAATAATTGCATATCAATTAAACTTAGAATATATTAACATGTTGTTTTCACTTTTGTTTTTACGCGTCGTCAACGTACATGGTGCTGGTAGTAATTATTGTAGCAGCATTAATCATGTGAAGCCTTCTTGATAAAGAAAACGACATCACTTCCTTAGCGGTTAATGTACGTCTTGTCCCTTAGTGCTTATCGTACCGTTAGGTTAGTCCAATTGCTTTGACCTGTATCCATTTTTATAAATGAAGGCATAACTGCGATTTGTAACTGATGCAACACAATCAGATAGGTGCACGTGTTACTGCAAATGAACACGATCAAGGAATGGTCCACGGGAAAGAATCCTGCTGCATAGATTCGGTTTTTCCGCTGATACACTTGTTGAAGCAAATTTAAAATATGTCGAATTATTGGTTTGTTGTTTTCGTTTAGAGGATAATGGTGCAACTTGTCGTAGCATATACCGAGCGTCATTTCGGATTCCTTCTTCAACAGTTCGCCGCCTACGGTTAGTAAAATGCTGTGCAACTGCAAAATAAAAAAAAATAAAAAATATCTTAATGTAAAGATATGTATGATATAACAAATAGTTGTTCACCGATTCTTTTGCTTTTGTTCTCGATGTTGACCTGCAATGTACAATCTAAACTAATAATATACAATATTTAGGTTTTACGCTTTGGTATTTTAGGCCCAAAATCTATTTTACTTGCGTTTACCAATATGGTTGTTATACTTACAATAAAATGGGAGAAGAGTATATAAAATATGAATATTTCCATTATAACTGTGGGTGTCGTTTCGACCAAAACTACGTGGCAAGTGGAAGCGATAGTCGTAAAAACTGATATAACGATAAACACTCCAAACGTCCCATTGATTGCGGCGATGAAGTTACATATAGTGTTATGTTGTCGTCTAACTATCGAAAGAGACGCAATATTAACGGCTAATATTAGATCGCCGTTGAGTCGCCTAAGTTGTTGTCTAGCGTCCTCGATCAATACGAGTAATATAAACAATATTGTTACCGTTCTCATTAGGAAAACGTAACATATTTGGTCATCTAGAAAACATGCCCAGACGGTACTGCCCAGAGTCAGTACATTCCAGGGGACGATCAGCCTCATGCTTGACATAGAAAATTCTACTTTCTTCTTTTCGAAATACGTCTCTATTATTAAGCTGGCTGAATTGCTTTCTCCAACAAGTTTTACCGATATCCAGATATTGAGCAATGTAAATAAACCGAGGCTGACCCACGGAAATATATCGGAAATTGTTCGCGGTTTACCATATCTATCAAACTGCATCCCATTCATTTTTGCGGTGCAGTACGTCGTGCACAAAACTATTATTATTTTCCAGAGATATTTAGCAATTTTGTTTTTACAGGCCGCGGGAGGCCAAAGGTGAAATAATACCCCCCACAATTGAAATATGAATTTAAGTAGATTGGGCATTCTGCTTTTAACGATATTGCCCCATAACTAACTACGGCTTACATGCTAGCTAGCTTAATTATGTTGTCAGAGACTAAATTCAAAATTGATCGATTTATAATAATGGATGCTACCCAAGGGAATCCATTTGGCTTTCAGGAAAATTCATTATTTATAAATAAAATTGCTAATGATTATAATATTGAGTAGCTTTGGAATTTATTTTGAGCAAGCGGGACGTTAACAATTTCTTAGAAGAATATAATATCTATTGAGTTTACTTTTTTGAAAGTTTCGTCGGCTGCTTGGTATATATACTGTAGTTCGCTGATGGATTATGACCCGCGGAAATTTATGGCCAGGTTTATCCAACTTTTTTACACTCCACCTATTATGCATAATTTAATTCATAATCTCGAAACATTGTTTACATTTTATTAAGGTTAATAATATATTTCTAATTGAAAATAAATTACGAAAAGAAAACAGTAAACTTCATATCATGATTCGAAAATCAAGATACGATATACAGTGTGTCACAGATTCGCTTCTCTATACTGTAACTTACTTAGTTAAATATTAGTTAATTAATTATGTATGGCGTTGGGCGCCACTTTGTAACTAATAGTGTGCATCACTTTGTAAGTAATAGTGTGCCACTTAATAATGATTTATGATAATGGCGTTCGCGGAAACGCAGTCGATATGGTACGCACTGATAAGAGCTCCGTAAATATTTACGTATTTTTATTGTTTTGGCGTTAAATAATATAGCAAAACTGTGTGGTCAAGTTTTTTAGTGCGTATTATTCATTGTGTGACTATTATATAGTACGAAAAGTGTGTTTGTTTGAAGATTTTCGTCAATTTGTGCGGGTGCTTTGTTGCCGCCATTTTGATTGTTTACATTCTGAAGATACAGCTGCGTTCCTGATTTGTAAAACTTTTCGTCGTTTATTCAATCATGACTGACCCTGCAGAAAAGTTCGTATTCAGATGCTGTGCAGCTAAAACTCATAGGTATTATTGTTGTGCAGTTTGCTTAGGGATTTTTATTCAAGTTGTCTGGAAAGAGACTTCAGACACCACCAGTTTATTGCACTGTAAAATGTCTCGATGAGCAACAGTAACAACAAACAGCAGCTAAATGAGGCTCTGAGCAGGACTGACCTTCTAACGGAAACCTTAAGAAACAGTTGTCCAAAAAGGATCTAGATTTTGATGGTCATATGGAAGAAAAAGAAGAACTTATTGCTTCGCTTCGTGCAGAAGTTGACATACTGACTCAGGAAATGTACAACAGGGAAACGTATCTGACCAAAAAAAGCAAAAAACCCAAGACTTTGAAGACCTGGCCCTTGAACAGGAGAAGAAAATGGTGGAAACTCTAAATCAAAAGCGAAATGAAATTGACAACTTGAGGTATGAGATACAGCAACTAATCTCAAAAAATTCCACTTTACAGATTAGTGCTAATAACCATTTGAATAGAGTTAACCTGCTTAACAATGAACTCAGTGATCTGAAGTCCATTAACCAGAGTATGCTAGAGTCTATCAAAGTACTAGAGGCAGATAATTCTTCAGGATGTGAGGAGATCAAACGTCTTAGGCTGGTGAACCAATCTCTCAATAACTATCATGATGCTTCTGTGCAGACCGAAACTACAACTACAACTAATGCTACCACTATACCTATGAGGCAAGAAGACGGCTACTTAAACACACAGAGTTTTTCAGCTGCATTACCCCAAGGTGACAGTGAAAATTGCAACTCTTTTGATCCTAATTCTCACCAAAGTCTAAGTTGCAGCAGGAAAATTCTTATTTTAAGTGATCAAAAGGGTTACAATTTAAACTATCTTTTGCAAAACTCCTGTATTGAATCAATTTTTAAGCCATACGATATGTTCATTGATGTAATTAAAAGTATTGTTGACTTAACGAAAGAGACTATTACCTGACTATGTAATTATTGTTGCCGGTTTTACCGACCTGAATAGGAATAAAGGTGCGCGTCCACTTATTCGTACCGGACGAATCGGCCTCACCTTACGCATCTCATTATTTAATTCTTTTTCATGGTTTAAATATAAATGCGTCCACTGATTCACAACGGCCGCGTCGAACTGCCGGAATGCGGCTACGTATTTTCGAGAGAGAATTCAAAGCCGGGTCGGTCGGTGCGTGCGGCCGACGTAATCAGTATATACGTACAAATGGACGCATTTTATGGACGGTTTTTGAGGAATCGTTTAATATCGTGTGACGTTCGGTTTGCTTTGATTATACAGCTCAATAATTGTTGACTAGGCTCTAGGGATAGCGGCGCGTAATATGTATTGAATCCAGTGGAATGTATTCGCGGAAACACATGCAAGCTGCTGTATATCCATTATAATACAGCTTTTGTTAAATATATCCAACTGGTTGCATCACGAAGACATGGAAGTCAACGGACAGAGTGCAGGGCGCCGCTATCCCTGGAGTCTAGTAATTGTTGTGGTTATTAACTTAGACTAGTGACTAGTTCTTTTAAAGGTTTACGGAATTGTATACATACGTGTCATATGTATGTTTTGTAATTTTTAAACAATAAAAATGGACGAAACTTTTCAACATCATCTACTAAGTCAGGGAACAATGTATGAAATTCGCCATATTGGTTTCGTTTTTTACATATATTATGCACCCAAAATCTATGACGCCGTGGTCTGCATTTAGTTCGTGCCTTTTCTTCTTCATCTGATAATAAAGTAGCGACCAACACTACTTCTTCAGAATAACTTATTGTTCTACCAACAAATCAAAATTACTAATCCAGAATTTTCATTTTATAACCTGTCACCCAGTCAGTCGAGCCAATGCGATCCGATGCGGATAAGTGGACGAATTCATTACAAAAATCCGATTCGATTCATGCGGCCGATTCGTCCGGTACGAACAAGTGGACGCGCACCTTAAAACACCTCTTTTTAGAGAAATAAAGAATTTGTTGAAACAGCTTGGACATACAAATATTATAGTACTATCAGTACCCTACAATTTAAACTCAAATAATTATAGACTCAATAATTTAATATATAGATTTAACACACATATGTACAATTCGCACCCTTGGTAATAAAGGGGCACAACTCAAAAAATGGGGTTTTTCAGTTTTGTTCATAAAAAGGCCCAAAAAGCTGCCCTCTATCGGTTTATAACCGACTTACGCCTAAAACTCACTCTTTTGAAGTGTAGAAACCTACATCGGCCTTTTAGGTTCTGGAGGATGCCGGGCGCTTTTTTAGATCTAAACGGTCACCATTCAGTATTATACTAACACTATACCGAAGAGGTTGTATTTCTTGTCGGCGTATTTGTGATTGTGCCTTTGTTTGATAAATTGTGAGGTAAATAATAATTTAATTTTTAGTGAGATAGGGGCCTATTTTCAGTTAGTTCTTTTTTATATTTCAAAAGTGATGCAATTATGAAGACGTATTTATGTTTATGCCCTTTTATTACTGAAATTATAAGCACATTCATATATCTCGAAATATGCCTCTTTTTTACTAACTTTATGTAAGCTTTGCCAATTCATAAAAGTACATTAGGTCTTAGTGCTTTTTAGATTTAAATTATGAAAACTTATACCTCTCAGTATTTAGAGTTAGGCCTATCTAGTACTAAACATTAGGATCTGATGTTTCTTTTTCCCTTAGAAAACCATTGTGATGTCTGAAAGAGCTAGCAGAATGGTAGATACGGCAAGATCTACCTTCCAAAAGGTAAATACTGTATCCCTTTTTGAGTTTTTATCTGTGTTTGGCTTTCTCCTGCTGCTTCGTTTTCTAATTTTTAATTAACATCTTTTTCTTTCAGGAAGCCTTACTTTTAGAATTTCAGATGGACAATGAAAATAATATTGTAATTCAAGGTTTGGATGTGGGAGTAAGTTCAAACCAATTTACAAAAAATATTCAAAATTTTCACGGTTTTATTTGTATTTCAGGTTACTCAATCATTTACTGTTGAGGTAGACAAAGAGTGTCCCACCAAATGCTGTACAGATGTAACGAACAAATGCCGCATTTCTCCGATAAACTCAAATGAAAGTGATCTTGATCACACCGATTCTGATCCGACTTATTCACAGGAAAATTATAAAACTAGGTATACTTTTTTGAAAAATATACCATCAACAAGCTTCGCAATGCCTGAAAGTAGTTCGTCTTCGAGTTCATCTTCCGATAATTCTTCAGAGTCGTCTACAGATGAAGAAAATCTTAAAGATAATGTTCAGAAAGGAAGGAAACGTTCTAGAAATCCCGAAACTTGGAATCAAATTAAGACCAAAAAACTTCGAAATAGCGGGAAAGCCTATAAGTCAGTATCCAAATCCAAAAAACAAATTCCAGAAAGAAAAATGAAATCAACTTGTCCCGAGAACTGTCGATTAAAATGTGGTGATAATATTGATACGGAAGATCGAACAGCAATATTCAACAGTTTCGGGAATCTTGGGGATATCAATAAGCAAATTTCAAAAAAGATATAAAAAATCACATTAACTCAATACCGAGAATTGAATCACACTATGTGCGATCGACTACTCAACGTGAATACATAGATGGCAGTAAAACTATTACTCCACTCTACAAAGATTTTGAAGAATATCAAAAATCAAAAAATAAAAGCGCTGGAAAATATTGGATTTACTGTAACATTTTTACAAGGTACTTCAATATCGGATTTCATCAACCTAAAAAGGATCAGTGCGATCAGTGCCTATCCTATCTTAATGCACAGGGAACATCCAAAGAAAAATTTGGAAGAGGAATATAGAAACCATTGAACAGAGAAGGATTTATGTCGCACAGAAAAGAAAAAAGATCGTTTTGAGATATCAGACAATAAAAAAGTGGTGGTTTACGATCTTCAAGCGGTCCTACAGTGTCCAAGGGGCGAAACTTCCGCTTTTTATTATAAGTCAAAGCTAAATAGCTACAACCTAACCCTTGTGGAATTAGACAAAATAGAAGATAATGCCAAAAAACACAGTGCCTACAAAGATGTCCATTGTTTTTACTGGAACGAAACAGAAAGTAAACGTGGAGCTATTGAAATAGACACATGCATTCTAAAATATTTTGACACACTATTTAGCAGTAATGCCTATTTATCCGAGACTGGATTAGACATAACATTCTATTCTGACAACTGCTGTGGCCAGAATAAGAATAAATTTATTACAAGTATTTATTTATATGCAATCAATCGTTACAACATCAAAAGCCTAACGCATAAATTTTTAATCAAGGGACACTCACAGAATGAAGGAGACAACGTACACTCTCTAATAGAAAAAGAAGTAAAGAGAGACTTAAAATCTGGGCCCATATACACTCCCCATCAATATGTCACTATAATAAAAAACGCAAAAAAATCGAAGCCGCCTTCCAATGTTCATGAACTCTCACACGAGTGTTTCCTTGACATTAAAAAACTTCAAGAGGATCTGGGATATAATTTTAGGGAAGATGTCCAAGGAAATGTTTTATCTTGGAATAAAATAAAAAGTTAAATTTATTAAAGACAGCTTTTTTTATAGGACATCTTATTCTCAGACATCTGATGGTTATATTGAAGTAGTTGTGAGATCTCAAAGAAGAAAAATGAAAGCAATCGAATTAAATTCTAATTTTGTTTTTTGTGTATTGTTGCTTACCTCAATATTTCAATAGTATTATAGTACCCGATATAATTTTACAATATAAATCTACAGAGACACAATCATAAATATGTAATAACAAAACCATAAACTTTTAATAAAAAAAAGTATCATTTCGAAATAAACATCGCAGTCTGAAATTAAACGAAAACAGGCACATTTCTAATAACGTTTTTTTTTATTTTGAAAAAATTTAAAGCTAAAGAGGCGCAAACTGATTTTATCTAATTTGCAAAGCCACAAAGTCCACAACATAACTTTGATTTCGAAAAACTTTAACGACCTCGTATCTCAACTATATTAACCGTGATAAAATAGTATATTATTTTATATGGAGGAAAAGTGATACTTTTCATGGCGCGCTCGTGTTTAACAGCCGAACGGAGTGAGGCTGGTAATAGAGAGCAAGCCATGAAAAGTAACTTTTCCTCCAAATAAAATATGCTGTTTTTTCTTCAAATGTCGACAAATTGATACAAAAACATCTCTTTTTAATAGTAATAATAATTATTATTAAAAATAAGTGGATTCGCAAGGCGGCTTAGACCGGTGTCGGTGAAGAGGCACATGTTGTTGCTATAGTAATGTAACATAAAGCTGTCAGTGGACACTGTCAACAATAATTATTTTTTTTTAAATTGCGTCTTCGATTGTGTTTTAATTCCGTATTGATAAGCAGTTATTGATTAAGTTCGATTAAATAATAACCAATTTGTCCCTAAATTAGTGATTTTTAGAAATGCAGTGCACAAAAAATTGAGTGATAAATACAAATTTTAGTTTAATAAGTCTTGAGTTGTTGACGCTTGTTTTGTTGTCTGTTTGTATCTATGTTGCTATGACAACACTTTTACCTCCGCCGGCGAAAAAGTGAAAAGTAAAGCTCCGGCGGAGGAAAAACGAAACTTCGCGGCCGCCTACACAGTCGAGTAATAAAGGATTTCCTGACGTTTGAAGAAAAAGATATTTGTTTGGAAATATCACACAAATGCTTTTCATAAGAAGAAGATATAGTTAGTCTTTCACCATTACATCAACAGTTTTTGTCATTTCTAAGAAAACTGTATTTTTTTGATTATGCCTCTTTAGTACTAAAGGTGCGAATTATTTAAAGAAACTAAATTCGTATGTTCCAGGAAATTTTTGTTTTCTAAATACCAATTCTCAATCGACTCCACTTAAGAAAAATGTTATTTGCAAGCTGCTTACTCAAATGCTATTTCACAAACCTATGAAAAACTTAATCTTGTCGATGACTCTAAAAATACAGAAAGCACATATGTGGAATTGGTGGCCGAGTCCGATACTCAGCCTGATGTAATAAATGTAGACCCAGATGTTCAACTAAACCTCCATGCATTAAACACAAATTTAAATTTTCAAAGCACAGAAAAGAATCCAAAACGCACTTAGTTGTCGGAAAGCAACACTTGTCTATTCTTCTCTTAAATATTCAATCCCTAGCAACACTATCCAAGTTTCGTATTAATCACTGAACATTGGCTAAAAGAAAATGAGATGACTTTTATTCCTGGTTATACAGTGGCATCTACCTTTTGCAGAACTATATATGCTCATGGTGGCTGCATGATTTTAGTAAATGACAAGTTTTTAGCTAATAATTCTCTTCAACCTATAGATAAGTTCAATAACCTCCTAGAGGAAAAAATCTTTGAATATAATGTGATATTTTTAAAATGTTTAAACATTTATATTATTTGTATTTATAGATCTCCTAATTCGGATATTAGTGCCTTCCTCAATAAATTGGAGTCCATATTGGTGCTACTGCCAATATCTTCATCTGTGATACTAGCTGGTGATCTAAACATATTTTTTTTTTGACTGTGATACAACTGCAACTATAAGACTGACTAATCTTTTTGGCTCTTTTAATTTACATATGCATGTTGATTGTCCTACTCGTGTGTCTCAGTACTCGTCTACTTTAATAGAGTATTTATGTCCAAATAGCTGTTCTGAAATGGTTGCCTGTTCGGTTATTGATGCCGGTCTATCTGATCACCAAGCCGTTTTAGGAAAATTTGCAATGCCAGCCGTACAAAAATAAGCTAAGTACAAGAATTGTAGAATTTATAGTTCTTCAAGTTCTACAAATCATTCCCTGTCAGGAAGCTAAAGATTAAAAAGAGTAAACTTTGGCTCACTAAAGGCTTAAAGGTGTCATCTAAGAACCTTCGAGTTCTTCATTATATCAGAAAGTTTTACTAATGACTTGCATTTCCACTTTTACTCTAATAAGTACAGATCCATTGTATAGAAAACTTTTAGGGTCGACTAAAAACTTGTATTATCACAAGCGCCTCTCTACAGCACCCAATAAACAAAAGGAAAGCTGGTCAATCATTAATGACATCAGAAGCAAAAACCACTTCACTCCAAAATTAAATGAGAGTACATTGTGGTCGAATGTAGTTAATAAATACTACTGCTCTGTAGCTGAAAGACTGACAAAAAATATTCCACAGTCTACTGGTCCGCTTAGTTATCTTCCGTCCAAAACAACTGTAAGCAACTCATTTTATTTTGTCCCTACAACTTTAGAAGAAATAAAAGATACTATTTTAAGTGTGAGAAACAGGAACAGCTCTGGTGCTGATGAATTGTCTATTAGGCTATTTTTAAATTTGCCTGATCGAATTCTGGAAGTTTTAGCTCGGGCAATCAACTTATCGTGGGAAGCTGGCACCTTTTCTACATGCCTTAAATTGGCAAAAATAATCCCTATTCACAAGACCGGAGATACGACGGAGCCTTCAAATTATAGACCCATATCTCTATTGCCCAGTCTCTCTAAAATTGTGGAAAAACTTGTCAAAAGCAGAATGATACCATTCTTAATCGTCAACAATGTGCTTGGTCCTCACCAATTTGGTTTTCGGGAGGACCACAGTACAAATGATGCCATTTTTCGATTCCTGGAGGGACTTTACACTGGTATAAATGGTGGTGAGGTAACTGCGGCAGTTTTCTGTGATTTGTCCAAGGCATTCGATTGCATCAATCATCAGATTCTGCTGCAGGTATACCACTTTCCTGGCTCGAATCCTATTTGTCAGGGCGTCGTCAGAGGGTTTGTATAGGACCTACACAATCCGAAATTCTGGAGAATGAGTGTGGTGTTCCTCAGGGGTCAGTACTGGGTTCTGTCCTGTTCCTGATATTTATCAACGATCTTGCTTTATTGAAAATCTCTGGTAAATTTACGCTCTTCGCCGATGATACCACTATTCGATGGCACTGTGCTAACCTCTTCATCTTAAAAAGGGCTATCCTGACTGATCTTGAAATGATTAAATTGTGGTGTGACTCGAATCTTCTCTTGTTAAATATCTCTAAAACAACTGTGATAGCGTTTAGGGATGATCTAGAGGTATCTAGCATATCTATTGAATTCCGCCCTGAGACCAAGTTTCTTGGAGTAATCATCGACTCTGATATAAGCTTTAAATCGCATATTTCGGCTCTCTCAAATAAAGTTTCATCTGGTTGCTTTGCAGTACGAATGGTGGCCAATGAATTGGGACATTCTTTGGCCAGATCAGTTTACTTTGCTCTGATTGAGTCTCGTTTAAGGTATGGGATTTGTTTTGGGGGTACGTCCAACCAAAACATATTGGATTCTGTTTTTGTCCTTCAAAAGCGTGCTATAAGATTGATTTGCGCCGCAAACAACAGGGAACATTGCAGGCCGCTCTTTAAAAAAGAAAAAAATTTAACTCTGTATAGTTTTGGAAACTGTCACTCTGATTCATAAAAATCGCCAAAAAATGAGTGTACGTAGTGTTCACTACTATACTCGGAATGTTTCGGACTTACCGCTACCAATTCCTCACACAGCACTAGTTAAAAAATCAATCATTTATAACAGCATTAAAGTTTATAACCATCATCCCTCTTATTTAAAAAACCTTACTTCTTTAAAACCCTTCAGAAGAGAGATTAAAAGGTTTTTGATTGATAAATGAGTTTTTCTGTGATACTTTTTAAATAATTTTATGGCTTTTTTGTATCTTATTGAACTTGGTATTTTAAATTTTTATTTCTCTTGTGTTTTGATTTTTTTCGACTATTTTCATGTTCCTTATTATTTGTATTTTTTTATATATTTTAATGTTTAACTGTGCATGATATATACAGTAAGTAAGATATTGTAGTAAATTATGCTTTATCGACAAGATGTATTATCTTTTGAAAATAAAGCTTATTTCGACTTTGACTTTGACTAGCTCAGTCGCCAATTTGTAAGGATAGTTAAATTTATTTAATTTAATTAAGCATGAGATTATTGTCACTGAGGGTGTGAATTGTTTCTTTCGTTAATTATATTATTTTTTAACTGTGGGCGCCATGGTTCTTAGAGATAATGCAAACAGAAAATGAATATTTAGATATCAATAATTATGAATTTATGAAGATAAGAATAATTCGCGTCTTATTCCCTGCGTCAATATTAATACATAACAGTTCAATAAAATGTTCTAAAATATGCAGGTGAATTATATAGTCTATAAAGAACTTAGAGAGACGAACGTAGAATTGGTTACTGGTGCAATGTTAGAGCTTGTGTTCTGAGCTTTGGGCTAGGTGAACGAATTTATACGCTCGGTGTCTACCCGACGTAGGGCGTTGGATCGTTGTAATAAAGTAAACAAAGTATTTCTAAAAACAATGTATATTAATTTAACAGCTAATTTACAAGTATAAATGACGAGGTTTAAAAAAAAAATTATTGAAATTTATATAATCAGATTAAATATATCTTATGAAGTTTTAGCTTTTTGGATAAATTGACTAGCAATGTGAATGAAAATTAATGTAAACGATTAAAAAAGAATTTAATTATTACAGATAGTTCTGTTGGTCTTTACAAAGATCTCTCCTTGGACGAATTGATACTTAACTTCGTTCAGTTATCTGCAACCATGCGATCGATTGGGACCTCCACTGGAACCTCTTCCGCCTGTACCTAAGCTCACTCGCTACAGGCTTATCCAGGTCTTACTGGTAATCCTAGTGACGACTCCCACCAGTTTGCACGTAGTTGACGTCTCGGATAAGTCGTAACATAAAAAATAGACAAGCCTTAGACCAACTTATCTAATTATTCAGGAAAGTATCCTGTGGACCTCAGTTGGACATAGGAGGTATTATATTAACCGTCAATTTAAAAATTTACTGATTACAGCAGGTATAATCAGAACTAAAATTACGATTTTAAGTTGAGCAAAAATTATAGATAACTATGGTAAAGAAACACCATAAATATTTACTGTTACTCAAGATATTTCTTTTCTTTACTTTAAGATATGAAATTCAAACGAAATTGTAATTGAAATTTAAAATTCAGAAGTAAATTATGAAACTTGTCCAAACAGTGGCTCTCGGCAACTCTAAGTAAAAAATAACTTGAATTTAGTGATAAATAGAAAAATAGAGGTACAACCTCTCTATAAATGAGTCTTATTATAATTCCAAATAAGTAATTTCTATTACGTTTTATAGATATATGGCCCTTGGCACATAAACGATAATTGAGCGTAATAAGGCCTCAATTAATTAAAGATAAAGATAAGACAATCACTATCTCACCTTGAGATAGGAACTTAGATAAAAGATAAAGGAAAATAAACCAGGTAAATTTACACACGTGTACTTAAACCTCTCATATATGTAAATTAATGTCGATACATCAATGTTGGAACGCAACAGGTCAAGTGCCAATAATTATTTTCTTGATGTTATAAGTAAACTGAAATATTAATGAAATTAGCATGAACAGAAAAAAAATACTATAACCAACAATACTATAAGGGAAAATTCAGAGAAATTCTACTAAAAATTCAATTTACTACCTTTACAGGAATTATATAAAATCCGCTCCGAGAATTTCCCAAATAATACTGTTCAATTTAAATGAAAAATACGTAAAATAATATGTGTGACCGTTAAACGATGAAATAATTTCGTTCTCTATAAATTTGGATTAAACCATTATCAAATTACATGAATTTGACTAATAAGGTACGCAATTATCCACCAACAAATCGTCATTTAAACCTAATGGTCACTAGAAAAAATTAAGATTATTGAAATCGTAAATTACTCGAATGTGTAATATAAAAATGCTAAATTCTTGCTTTAGCGAAATATGATTAACTGAATCAGAAACAATTATTAATTATGTATTTGAAAAATTAAAAAATGAGTGAAATAAATGCAAGATGAACAAAATATTACAAGATCAAAAAATTAGCACTTACCCAGTTGATTGTTGCCAATAAGATGCCGACCTTCCTTTCAAAATTCAAGACGTTCAACCTATTCTGATTTTCGATATTCTCATTGGGTAATTTAAATCATGTGACAACCGTTATAGGATACCCGGCGATAAACTAAGGAAATACTCAGCATACGCTAAATATAGTAATCTATTGCAGATTAAATGCTTAAATTACAGGTCTTGAATAGCGTACTACGTCCTTCAATTACCAACTACATGAGATATGCCCGGTTTCGAATAGATGTCACTCTCTCAATATAGAAATCTACAACGACACGAATCCGCAAACTATGAATATAAACCAGCGTACCTGTTCTTTTTAAATAATTAATTTTGTGAAATCGACCCATTCACAGATAGATGTCACTGACGATTAATATACCGAACATCGAAAACCATTGATAAATAGATAGAATTTAGTGGAGCGGAATAAACTAATTTTTAATAACTTATATTCCGTTACAATACAGGAATCTCCGCTCTTATTAGGCCTACAGGAAAGTTAAATGGGGAAAGTTTTAGAGGAAATTTAGTGCATCTGATAATCGCCTTCAGATTTACGATTGGTCAATTGGTTTTGGAATTATCGGTGAAAAACCGAAAATGGCGGATTTCGGTTTTCGCCAGTAAATCCGAAACTGTCAATTTGACAGCTTAGTTAAAAAATGTGACAAAATCCGGACACTTTTTTAAGACGAATAAGATAGCGAGTATGACATGTCTCGATCGTCTTTTGTTCTCCCGCAACCCGCCTCAACTTTCATTTTTCTTATGGCTGCCATATTGGATTTTCCGTTTTTTGGATAGAGCGTAAAATTTCCAGTTTAGTGATGTCTCACAAGTTCAGAAAAGATTTGAGTATCATCGAAATATCACACTTCGTAAAGTATGTTCGTTAGAAGGCCATGATTTATTTGTCAGAGAATAACATTAATACTAAATGTATTAATGTTTCTAAATGTGTCCAAAACTATTTCTCTCAGGATTTCTATGGTCGCAGGAGGATCAAATTCATAGACCTCATTCTTTGTGTGACCCCAGAGGTAGAAATCCAAAGAGCGAAAGATCACGGGATCTAGGAGGCCAAGATATTGGACCATTTAATGAAATAATTATTTCGTCAAACTGCTCTGTTAAGAAGGTCCTGACTTGAATGGTGCTGTGAGCCGGACATCCATCCTGTTGAAACCAGGTTCTTCTAAACTCATCTTCGGTTGGAGTAGCTCGTAAAACCGGCACAACCTCGTCTCGCAAAAGCTCTAGGTACCTCTGTTCATTAACGTTGTAGTCAAACAAAAATGGTCCTATAACTCGATTTCCTGAAATGATTAATAATTTATAATAGGTGCCCAATTAAGAAAGGTAAGTTAAACTAAATTACCAATGACCCCACACCAGACATTACTTCCAAACCTGGTCTGTAGACGTCTCTCTGCCATTTCATGGGGGTTTTCTACAGCCCAATGCTAGCGCAATCATGAGTGTTGTGCTTGTTAAAAACTCCACAATTCGTAAACCTAGTCTCATCGGACCTCAAGACATGATTTACAAAATTGGGATTTTCATTGCACTTCCTAGTATACAACTAACAGAAGCGCATTCGTCTTGGAAAATCAGTTTCCTTAAGTCCTTGAATTATTGTGGGTTTGTATGGATGGTACTTATTATTTTTTAATGCTCTCTGTACCGTTGATTTTGACAAACCAATTTCCCGTTCTACAGTTCTTACCGATGCACTCGGGTTTTTTGACTGCAGCTTGTAAAATGTTTCTGTCGCGATTTTTATTTTCAATATTCAATCCGCTTCTGGGTTGTTCGAAGGCCCCATGGTTAATTAAAGTAACTACGATTTTTCTGAATTGGGTTTTATGAGGCTGCCGTCGTTCGGGGTACATCTCGAAATACCTTGCTGAGGTAATGTCGGCGTTTCCGTATGACTGCAAGTACAGCGCTAACATGTCAAACTTTTCTTCATTTGAATGGGGAATACCAGCCATTTTCAACAGGTTTCGACAATTTGTGTATCAGATTTATGATTTTAATGCGAGAAAACGTACTACTTATTAAAACAGAACTTTGATACTTTGAATTATTTAACGTCAAAGTCATAGCCTCCTGAGATGAAAAAAATGTGTTACTTACAAACACCCAACCTAACTTTACAAAGTGTGATATTTCGAGTTGCGGGATAACAAAAGACGATCGAGACATGTCATACACACTATCTTATTCGGCTTAAAAACTGTCCGGATAATGTCACATCTTGACAGCTGTCTAAATTAACAGTTTCGTATTTACTGGCGAAAAACGAAATCCGCCATTTTCGGTTTTTCACCGATAATTCCAAAACCAATTGACCGATCGTAAATCTGAAGCCGGTTATCGAATGCACTAAGTTTTCTCTAAAACTTTTCCTCATTTAATATTTGATGTAGGTCTAATAAGAGCCGAGATCCCTGTATAGAGAAGCAAATCTGGGACACACTGTATCTTGATAGCTGTACAAAATATCATTATGGCACAGCGATGATTAAAGTGGTTACAAGGACATAAGCCAGTAAATATTTAAAAATATATGAGAACATTTCAAATTTAATTTTATGGGCAGTCCCTGACGGGTAGGTTTTTGGTTCAAGTACACCTACAAGCTTTTTTTGTAAACTGAAACATCAGGGTGGATAAGATCTTCAGGGGTGACGGAATAATCGACTTGAGAATGAAAGACTTCAATGTATATGGAGAGTATATATCGCCCAACTGCCAGATCGTAAAATTCGAAGAATGGGCAGATACACTGATAGGCATGGACGGAGAGAACAGGAAAGCGCTAATTGCCGGTGATTTTAACGCATCCCCATCCCATACACCAATCCCCGAGGCTAGATATTACTAGGGGCCGCTACAAAACTGAACCTAGGTCTACACAACACTGGAGAAAAACCAACTTTCGCCAGAAGAAATGGAAGTTCCTACATAGATATTACGTTTTCAACGCAACAACTGGCAAAGGAAATTCGAGAACTGGGAGGTAAGGAATAACGAATATCTCTAGTCCCACAAACACCTCCTATGATATTAAAGTAGACAAACTAACCCTCACGGGCAGGCTTTTGGTTCTGGTACCACTAGAGGCTTCGTAGGATATCTTTTGATATCTGTACAAAATTACGTTAGGGCACTACCCTTTTTTTAGAGGGGGAAAAATCTTTAAAAGACACCCGTCGCAAGATTCTCTGTCGGGTTTTGTGTATTGAATAATACGTCTAAGTCGGTGTGACGTCTTATTATTTTGCGACCGGGTAGTGTCGGATTTGGCTACATGCCAGAACCACACACGGACTAAAAAACCACCTCTATTACCACTTTCCCTGGAACCGCCAAATGGCATTGCTTGAGGGTGTTGCTAAATCCTTTTTTCTCATTGGTGCTCTTGGTTTCTTCTTTTCTCTTCCTTATCCTTGATCATCATTATTTCCATCAGCATTCCCGATATGACATCCTAAGATTTTTTACTTTCCAGTAGCGGCTCTACTATGTTTTCCATCGTGACGTTCCTTTCACATTCAGCAGCAGCTATGGCTCTCAGCTGCTCAAACCTCTCACAGTGGAAGGCCGTGTGTTCTGGATAATCTCTTTCCGGGCAAAACCAGCATGTGTCAGTCTGTTGACTCTTAATTTCTTTAAGGTATGTTCCGAAAATACCGTGACCTGTCATGGCCATTGTCAAAAAATAAACTGCTCGTCAAAAAAAACGACGCACCTAGTTTTTTGGACAATATTTGAAAGCTCGTTATTGGAAAACTACTAAACCGATTTTAAAAAACTTTGGAAATTCTGAATAGTTGATTCCTTGACTCTTATGACTAATTTTTGGAATAAGATATTTTGCACCTAACATATACTACAGGGTGTTAAAGAAAGAGATGTTTTTTTTACAAAATTTCAAGTTATCCCCATTTATGGGGTAGTTGAGATTGATAGTCGTAATACCTCTCTTTACTTACAGTTAGGTAATACCTCGGGACGTTTTTGAGATTTTGTGGATATCTTGGCTAACTACGATTATATGGCAATTTTTCGAAAATTGTCGTTATTTTCCAGTTTAGTCCCAATCATTAGCAAACTAAGGAATGTATCGACGAATTGTGAACTCGGCGTCTTACGGTAGGTCATATGCTACCAGTTTATGTACGTTACGTGATCCATTAAACCAGAAAGTTCAAATAAGGGATATGTTTAACACAAAATCATTTTTTTTTTTGAAAATCCAAAGTAAAAATTCAAACCAAAGAAAATTATACTTGTAAACTTAAAATGCGACCTTAATACCATGGATTATTAAGAATGGGGTATTTTCTAGAAACAGTTTTAGATTTTTGGTGATAAATCAGTCAGTTGTCAAAATATGGTAAAATAAGGATATTTCTTCGTATAACGTTACCATAAATATACAAACGAGTTTTTGTCTCTTACAACCGTTCAAATTACACTCGAAATTACCATCGAATATACAGGGTGAATCAAAAAGTAAAATGGTAAAAAAATAATTAATTTTTTAACGGAGGATCCTATTTAAGTACCCACCTATCATTTCAATTCTTAGTTGTTCTACGGACCATTTTAATAATATTCGTGGCAGCATAGAATACCCTGTACAGTGTGTTCCATAATAAATGTTGTATAGATTTTTCTTAACACTTCGTGGACAACTATCTACTGCCTTATGCAGACAAGCATTACCATCCATCAAAACAGAAAGTTTAAATTAATTGATATGTTTCACACAATATCATTTTTTTTTGTGAAATTCAAAATAAAAATTCAAACCAAGGAAAATTATACTTGTTAACTTAAAAAGGGGATCTTAATACCATGGATTATTAAGAATTGGGTATTTTCTCGCAACGGTTTTTGATTTTTGGTGATCAATAAAGATTGTCAAGATATGCTAAAATAAGGAGATTTCTACGTAGATATAATGTCACACAAGCATCCATTACAAACCGAATCGACTTTAAAATTAGAGGACTATGAAAATTTACACCCGCACCTTGCCGAAAATTGTAGCCAAATTATCTTTGTTTATAATAATAATTGTTGTTTATTTTTTTTTAAAACATGCTTGCGATTTAAAAATGTTAGCCTTATATACCGTAGTTGGCTGTCCCTGCGTAAGCTGCGTTTCTAAGGTAACGTTATTATTATTTCTTGGTATGTTTTGTACTGTCACTGTCACATAAGCGAAATTTGTACTTGTTATTAACAATGCCTCGTTTTGGAGAACGCGAATTGACAAACATTGTAAGGTAAGTGTATTTCACTATTTTAGTAACTCATGTCTATAAATAATGTAAAATTACATTGTAGACTTCGTCAGCGTGGGATGTCCTACCGAAATATAGCTGACATGATGAATTCTACGGAATCAGCTATGCGTAGAGCAATTGGCCGATATGGGATCCACGGAACCCCGGCTTACCGCAATAGAGGGCGCAGCGGTCGTGGCAGAGCAACAAATTTACGTCAAAATCGCTATATAAGGATGTCTGTCCGCCGCCGTCCTACAGTTAATGCGACTCAGATAAACCGGGCATTTCGAGAAGTCACAGGTGTCAACATTTCGACCCCAACCGTACGCAGAAGGTTGCATGAATATGGCCTCCACGCTAGAAGAAGAGCGGCCTGCCCTCTTTTACTGCCTGTTCACCGAGCTGCTAGAAGGAGATGGGCACAAGAACATGTAAATTGGGGAATAGCAGAGTGGAATAGGTGCATGTTTACTGATGAATGTAGATTTAACTTGCATGCTAGTGATGGACGAATTTTGGTATGGAGAGAACGGAATAGTAGGTATGTAGAAGAAAATATGGAAGCAAGAGTAGCATTTGGAGGTGGTGGAATAACTGTATGGGGCGGTGTTATGCAGAACGGTAAGACTGAGTTGGTTGTTTTGTTTGGAGGAAGTATGAATGCGAATAGATATAGAGACATGTGCCTGAATGAGATTGTTATTCCTTTCGCTCAAAACTTCGGAAATGACTTTATCCTGGTAGATGATAATGCTCGTCCGCACAGGGCCAGAGTTGTTCAAGAAGTTTTGAGAGAGAATAACATCGAACGAATGGAGTGGCCTGCTAGATCTCCCGATATGAATGTAATAGAACATGTATGGAGTAGAATGAAACTTAGGATAAATGCAGGTGAGTATGAACTTAATAATCTGGATGATTTAGCAAATGCAGTGAGATTAGAATGGGAGGCTATTCCCCAAGCCTTTATTGCAGTCTTGGTGAATAGTATGCCAAGGAGGGTAGCGGACGTTATACGTGTCGGTGGTGGGCCCACAAAATATTAAATATTTCTACCGTAAATTACTTTTTTTTCTGTAGTTATGCACCTGTTGCCGTTAGTTCATAAGGTTACATAATGATAAATGTAGGTGAGCTCTATAAAATTTGTTGTTTCGATTCTGTTTGTCTTTTTAAGGACAATATAATTTTCAAAAATTGTAAAGCTTGTTTTAATGGATGTTCAACGGTTTGTAGAAGATTGCATGACTATAGCCTGCACGCGTCCGCTAATCGACGAGCCGCTTGTCATTGTCATAGCTGAATAAAAAATGTACTTCTTTAATTTAAGCCACATTGCAAAGGATGATATTAATATACCTGCCACAGAGAAATAACTTGTAGATGGTAATGCTTGTCTGCACAAGGCTAGAGTCGTCCACGAAGTTTTAAGAAAAATCTACACAACATTTATAATGGAACACCCTGTACAGTGTATTCTATGCTGCCACGAATATTATTAAAATGGTCCGTAAAATAAATATTAAGAATTGAAATGATAGGTGGGTACTTAAATAGGATCCTCCGTTAAAAAATTAATTATTTTTTTACCATTTTACTTTTTCAATCACTCCGTATATTCGAAGGTAATTTCGAGTGTAATCTGAACGGTTGTAAGAGACAAAAACTCGTTTGTATATTTATGGTAACGTTATACGAAGAAATATCCTAATTTTATCATATTTTGACAACTGACTGATTTATCACCAAAAATCTAAAACTGTTTCTAGAAAATACCCCATTCTTAATAATCCATGGTATTAAGGTCGCATTTTAAGTTTACAAGTATAATTTTCTTTGGTTTGAATTTTTACTTTGGATTTTCAAAAAAAAAAATGATTTTGTGTTAAACATATCCCTTATTTGAACTTTCTGGTTTAATGGATCACGTAACGTACATAAACTGGTAGCATATGACCTACCGTAAGACGCCGAGTTCACAATTCGTCGATACATTCCTTAGTTTGCTAATGATTGGGACTAAACTGGAAAATAACGACAATTTTCGAAAAAATGCCATATAATCGTAGTTAGCCAAGATATCCACAAAATCTCAAAAACGTCCCGAGGTATTACCTAACTGTAAGTAAAGAGAGGTATTACGACTATCAATCTCAACTACCCCATAAATGGGGATAACTTGAAATTTTGTAAAAAAAACATCTCTTTCTTTAACACCCTGTAGTATATGTTAGGTGCAAAATATCTTATTCCAAAAATTAGTCATAAGAGTCAAGGAATCAACTATTCAGAATTTCCAAAGTTTTTTAAAATCGGTTTAGTAGTTTTCCAATAACGAGCTTTCAAATATTGTCCAAAAAACTAGGTGCGTCGTTTTTTTTGACGAGCAGTTTAATTGGTCTCCACCCATCTCCGCTCCGTCCACAATCTAACGTCTTTCACAAAGGTCTGTGCAAATCCATGATAATTCGACCATCTCTCCTGCCATTCACGGAATAGGTTTTCTCTCGCTTGCTCTTTGTAGTCCTGTCCCCTCCTGAAGATATCTGTTCTTTCTTTGGTCAATAAGTCTAACGGTGGCATACCCGCGATTACTGATATGGCGCAACCAGAAACTGTGCACTAGTTATTCCCATCGCCAATTTTAATTGAATTTGTTTCTATACTTTTTAAATTTTAAGCCGTGGTTTCAAATAGGGGCTGCATAGAGCATTGCTGATATCACAGCGCTATATATTAACCTTCTGTTACTAGATCTAGGTCCTCCCAATTTTGGCATAATTTTCAGATATAAGGTTGACATTTTTACCGCTTTGTCTATTATCTTATCAATATGACTTGTCATTCGTAGATCTTTGTTAAAGAAAACTTCCAAATGCCTTACTGAACTCTTACTTGCCACTGTCTCTCCCAGTCGTAGTTCGCAATAAGTAAACTTCCTTCGTCCCGCCAAAATTAGTAACTCCGTTTTACCCTTAGCTACTCTGAGACCCATTCTCTCCAACTTATCTGTTACTACTGATGTTGCATAAAGTGTGTTTTTCTCTAACATAGCAATCGATTTGGCCTTGACGACAATCGCTGTATCATCTGCATATGCGATTAATTTCACATCTCTGTTTATTTCCGTGTCTAGGATCTGATTATAGAAAGCGTTCCACAATAGCGGGCCCAACACCGACCCTTGAGGTACTCCGCAACTCATTTGAAACGTCGTATTATTAGCCGCTATAATCCTCCTCTCGCTTAAATAAGCTTTAACCATCTGCACCAAGTATTTGCTAATCTCTGCTTTCTCCAAAACGTTTACAATTCCTCTCCAAGGTACAGAGTTAAAGGCGTTTTGCACGTCAGTAAGCACCATCACTTTAAATTCTTGTTTTTTTTCCGCTTTGGACTTGATCGCTTCGTGAATTTCCAGAACTCTATCAAGTGCAGTGATAGTGGATCTACCCTTAACGTACCCATACTGATCTTCATGTATCATTCCTCTATCTTGCAATTCCTTCTGCATTCTATTCTTTATTAGAATGTCTAACAATTTTCCATTTGAATTAATTAGGCAGATTGGTCTGTAGCTCCTCTGTAGGTCCTGGTCTTTTTTAGGTTTCTCGATAAGGACTAATCGTACTTCTTTCCATATGGCTGGGAAACGGCTTTCCCTCAGACACTTGTTGAAAATATTTATACATTTGCTTGTTTTCTTCTGCTATTCGCAGCATTATTTCTGGGCAGATGTAATCCGGGCCTGGCGCCTTTTTCCGTTTAACTTGCCCTAATGCCCTGTCCAACTCATCTACAATGAAAAGCGGTACGCTCTTTAGACGTGTCGTTTCCCATTCTATATTTTCCCTTTTTGGAAAGAGCTTCTCTATTTGGTTTTTAATTCCCTGGTCTGTAATGACTGGTCGTGCTCTGAGTTTCATTTTCTTCGTTACTATCTGATAAGCTCTTCCCCAAACATCCTCATCCAGATCCTTGCACAGTTCCTTCCATTTATCTTTTTTACTGGTCCATATCGCGCTCTTAAGACTTCTTTTTGCACTCTTGTATTGCTCCTCTGGCAATCTCAATTCCTCCGTACCTTGATTCCTTGTTCTTATTCTGGTGTATTTTCTTCTTGCAATTGTGCATTCTTTTCTTTTTGCTTTGATCTCCTCGTTCCACCAAGTATGCCGGGCTTCGATTTGACGGCCAGCTGCCGATTCTACTAAGGTTTTTTTTTTATGGCAGTGGCACACACACTAACGGGAGATCCTATGGCGCTCGACGAGCGGTGTGTGTGCGAAGATGTTGATTGACACGGTTCTTGAATATTTGTAGGTTGTAATTAGTGGGAAACAGATGTCCTGCAAGTGAGTACCACAGTAATGCAGTGCGCCAGACAAAGGAGTTCTGGTAAAGCGATGTTCTAGGTGTTTCTAGTTGTACGACGAACTGGTGCGCTCCTGCCGTCTGTCGGGACTGTCTGACAGGAGTTGCCAGGGACGGGATGATGCGGGCCAAATCCTGGGAACATCTGCCGTGAAAGTATCTGTAAAACAGATACATATCGGCCACATGTCTGTGATGTTCCAGACTATCCAGATTCCGGGTCAACTCCGGATCGCCGACGAGACGCACAGCCCTCTTCTGAATGGAATCCAGCAGCTTTAGGGTATGCTTTGGTGCGGCACCCCAGATATGTGAGCAATATTCTAAGCACGGTCTTATTTGCGCTTTGTACAGCAAGAGCAACTGCTGCGGTGTATAGTTTTTTGTTGCGAAATAGCGCACCAAGCTTCTGGGAGGCTGATTTTGCGATGTTAGCAACATGGTCATGCCATGACATATTGCTGTTGACCGAGACACCCAGCAGCCCGATTGACGAGGATGAAGGAATAGTCGATCCTGCCATAATGATGTCAGGGCCCGCTGTATTGACCCTCTTCGTAAACGTTGCTGCTTGGGTCTTTGCTGCATTGAACTGGATCAAATTTCGGTCGCCCCAAGTTTGAACTTTCTCCAGGTCTTGAGTCTCAGTCGCTGGTAAGGGTTTTTCTGATCTAAAGTGGGAGACAAGGGTACTGTCATCTGCAAAACTGTAAACAGGATTATTCGTTTCGATCAGCAGGTCATTAATATAGATGAGGAACAGAGTTGGTGAAAGTATTGCGCCCTGAAGCATGCCCGCGTTGATGGTGAATATGTCGCATAGTTCGGTAGTCTGTTTAGTAAGAATCTCTGGTATTGGATTTTTGCCTGTGAACATTTGGCTTCTTTTTTCCGCCATCCGTTTCAGACTCTCTTGGGTAAATCTCCATCCTCGGGTTTCTTCTTTTCTCACTGGGGGGTTTTTCCAACTTTTCCACGGCAAATTCAATATTAAAGTGGTCACTAAAGTTTTCGAAGCCTGTGTCTACCCTCCAATTGTATATTTTCCTACCAATCCCTAATGTCGATAACGTAATTAGCGAAGTCCCGTTAGGTCCGCTAAAAGTTGGTGTAGAACCTTCAATATGTATTACCAGATCCTTGGATGTCAATCAGTCTTCCAATAATTGCCCTCTCCGATTAGTGGACGTTGACCCAAACATTGCGCTCTTAGCACTTAAGTCTCCCCTAATTATTTCTTTCTTTGTTGCCCTGATAAATTTCTCCATCCTGTCCAAGAGCTGCTCAAAATTATTTATTGTTCCGTTTGGCGAAAAATAACACGAAATTACAACAAAATTGACAAACTCAACACATACAAAACCTAGCTGACTAGTATAATTTATCACATTTATCACAGTTTGTTCCAATGAAATTATTACAGTTTAAATCACAGAAGTATTTATCCGATTCTCTTACGTTGGGTTCTTGTCCTATTATTGTCTTAATCTTCCCCTCCTTAATCCTCTCCTCTAACATGGTATGTGCAGCTTTACACCTATTTAGGTTAACTTGTAGAAAGTTGGTCATTTTTGTAGAAGTTATTTATAGGCATTCCTATATTCCTTCAGCTTCCATTTCTTCTCGGCTCCATTGTGGTATCTCACTTTCCCAAAAGGCGTCACGTACTACAGTCCTAGGCCTCTGTTCTTTTCGCGCATCCTTTCTCGCCCGAGATAGTGATCTCTTTAAAATGTCGCACCTGCCACTGCCTGCTCTGTTGCCATCTATGCATTATTGACAAAATATGATAAATACCTGTTCGACTATCCAATATTGGGCTTAGGTACAAATGATAAAGTATATACTTTTCTGGATCTATCAATGGAATGTTCAGGACAAAAACTATTTTTGAGTCCAATTGATACGCCTGAAGTTCTATAATATCAAGATACTGAGCAACACTTGATGTGTAGATTGGTAATGGAAGATTATTTTTTTGTAATGCCTGAGATATTTGCCTTAAAGATTCTAACAAATCAATTGGTGATATAATTGAACTATGCAATATATTTAGGCGTGCAAAAGTTATAGCATTAATCAAATCACTTAAAGTATTTTCAATAAATGAGTAACTTTCCGTTAATGATTCGCATATGTTAAGTGTTGCTATTTGAGCTGAATAGAACTTAATTTGATCAGAGATGTTCATGATTGATTCATGAATTTCGGCAATGTCTTTATTAAAAGTTTCTTCATCAATATGAAGTTTTTGTATAGTAGAGTTAAAGTTTTTTATTACCGATGTTGTTACTGAGATTTGATTTTTTAATAAGTTCTCTATACGATACTAATCATGAGTTATTTTTTCAATACATTCATTGAAATACTCACCATCTGATGCGTCTAAGTTTCCTGTAATAGACTTCCAAATGGTTCCGGCTCCGTTTATAAGTCTAAAAATATATTTCTTTGTATCGGCCATTATTTCAGCGTATTTTCTATTTACAGAATCTGATATTTAATAAGCTTACGTGGGTCTGCACTTCAGTTTTGAAGGCTATCATACGAGGTACATCAACGTCAAAGGAATCTAATAGATGTGACAAAATTTTATCATTATTTTCCATTCTATTTTTTATTAATTCGAGGTCTCTGTAGACCAGAAGGGTCCATTTATCGTTTGAGATTTTAATGTTACATTCTTCATGAAAGAAAACTCTAATTGTATTATTGATTAGTGTGAGGGTGTACTGTGATTGGACGACTGATATTAAGAGTCCACAGAATCTGAAACGAAAAAAATTATTCCTGATAGAGTTTGAGTCTATCAAAATTAATCTTTGATGTTTGTTGGGTTTCGGGGTTTAATAGAATAGTAGAATTCTGCAAGGGTCCATTAAATTTGTTTTGATTTTAATCTTTAATCTGAGACTCTTTGACATATACTTTGTCACCTATTTTATACTCAGGTATATTACGAGAAATATTTTGATCAAAGCGTTCTTTTGTTTTTGATGCTGTGCTTTAGCACGGTCAATTTTATAATAATATTGCATTCGATTACTTAAATCTTTAATATACTTGGATAAAAGATTCTTTTCATTATACAGGGTTTCTGGAGGTCTTGAGGACGTGTGTCCAAAAAATAATTCAAAGGGTGTAAAACCATGTGTTTTATTTTTTGTATTATTGTAACATATGATGGCATATGGCAGAACATTGAAAGGATGTTCATCTGAATTGTCTGATTGATTTGCTCTTATCATTTCACTTAAGATCGCGTGAAAACGTTCTATCGATCCGTTAGATTGCGGATGACCTACACTCGAAAATGTTAACTTTATTTCATAAAGTTCACAAAGATCTCTGATAAGGGCGTTGTCAAATTCACGGCCATAGTCACAATGGATTAGTAATGCAGTTCCATAATGTTGGAAAAATAAAATAAGCGTATTTACAACTGATTTCGCTGTTTTATCGCTCAATGCATAAGCTTGAGTAAACTTTGTAAGTTCATCACGAATTGTTAATGCGTAATTCTTTGTTGGATATTCAAAAATGTCGATATTAATTCATTCGAAAGGTGTCTTTGGTGTTTCAATAATAACCAGAGGATTACTCAAATTTTTACTTTTTGACAAGTTTCGCAATTTTTGATGAAATTTTTTACGTCTTTTATTACACCTTGCCAGTTGTATTTTTCTTTTATTCTTCTTACAGTTTCATTAATACCACGATGTATATTAGTTTTTCCACGATGATAATTATCTAAGATTTGTGGTATTTCGTCTTGCTCAGGGGTTCTTAATATGTTTCGGCATATAGCTAACTTAATGTCTTTGTCTGCAAAAACATATGAGAAGATTTCAAGAATCGGTAGTTCTATATTATTTTCCACATGATATGTTTTAGTAGAGTGCTACTTATAACTTATTTTGCCTTGTGTGGGCACCTCGGGGTTACAAGCTGAAATTTTCACAGAATGAAGCTTTTATTATATTAATTCAAAATCCGAAGGTAGTCAAAAATTAGAACGTGCAAAAGGGCAGTATACTAAAAATCGATATTATTGTGAACTAATTAAAATCATTAATTAAATATCACCCTGTCGCATGTTTGAACTTGAACTTGAAAAATGTTATATAAACATTCACTGTTAATTATAAACAATTTGAGCGGTCGACGGGAGCGACTTTAATCCTTAATTATTCAATCATCCGCATTTTGTATCATATAAATACGCAGGCAAACGCCGAGTTAATCAGACTTTCGGGTCTCTCAAACCGCTCAATTTAGTTGCTGGGCAGTACACAGGTGCGTCCACTTCTAGTTGTTCTATCCCACAACCCCCATAACTGAGAACACTTATGCACAGGTATAAGGTTGTCAGGTCCTTACCTAACCTGGGTGAACGTATGCATAGGTATACGGCATTCGGGGGCTACTAAAAAGTATAGAGAGAATCGAATTTATAAAGTATCAGAACTTCTAGTGAAGGGATAGTTTTTGGGGAGTTTCAAAAAGTAGTGAAAGTGCCTTAGCAATTTGTGATAACCTAAAAAGACTTACCTTATAAATATCAGAAAAAATACCTAAATAAAAGACAACCCGCTCACATAAACTTTATTAATAAAATAGTGACGTCGCTTGCTAGACAAACTTTGAACTAAGCCTCCCTCGAGAAGACATGCATTTCATATTAATTGGGTATAGTGTAAACTCTTAATTCATCTATAATCTTAAACACGCCTTTATTAGTATACAAGCTAACCGTTGTTAAGTTTGTTTGTAAATAAACTTGTTATTGTTTTTATCGATGTGTCTCCTTTATTATCTGTTCTCAACTTGACGTAGTGCGTTCCTAAATCTGAGTTACTCTCCTACACGCTAAGTAAGGCGTGTCGTCACAGATAAAAAAAATACAAATCGTGACATTATTATATGAACGTGTAGGATATTAATTTATGAATGTTTTCATATAAAATTCATCTACATTTTTGTTCGAATTATATTTTTTATCATTGCTTGAAATATGCAGATTACGTTGGCCCTTACGGCAAAATAAATCAAAAAATTTAAATATCTCCCTTCGAACCTGGGCAAAATCTGATTGAAATATATTAATTTTTGTATACACCTCGCATTCTCTTCGAAATGAAGGCTCAAATCAAAAAATTTTATTCTTGCAAAAGGTTGCCTTAAGTATCTAGAATATATAGGTGCAAGAATATTTTTTTTTCTCAAATGGTAATGGACAAATAGAATTAAATGTAAAAAAAGTAATTTTCTTCGAGCCGCGATCGTCGGATCTCGCGCTGCCCCAGTAG
>MU186645.1:66550-86474 GCA_016904865.1 Pissodes strobi | reverse complement strand
TTCTAACTATGCTTGTCATTTAATTAATGAAAACCACATTTTCAATAATGATTTCAATGTTTTACATATTGAAAATAAAGGTAAAAAATTAAATCTGTTAGAAATTATGGAAATCAATAAATATAAAAAATTGAATATATTACTTAACGAACAAACTGATCTTGGGTTTTCTCCGTTATTGAACTTTTCCTAGAAATTGTTAAATTGTTTCCTTTGCTATTCATAAGGCGCCTGGGTCAAGATTATTTTTTGTAAGTTACCTGCAACAGCGGAACTATATAATTTTAGCATATTTTAGTGTAACTATTCACATTTGAAAAAGACGTTACCGTCGAAACACGTGTAATGTTAAAAATAAAGTTAGTGGAAGTCTTTAAGTGGTTTATTTATTTATGTGTATCTGTGAATGCTGTAATATCTGTTTTTCAACAGAAAAATAGGTATGTTTACTACCTGCAATTTCAATTGCAGACAGTGACTGGTAGCACCCTTTTTCCTTTTGTGCGTTCTATGTAAGTTTTTAATAGTGTGGCTATACATAGTTCAGGTTGTTTAATAAAATAGGGTAATATCAAGCTAGGTTGAAGCCTGTTTAAGCCACTTGCTTTTATTTTATCCGGGATTCTGATTTCAATTATGTCTTCATATTTAAAAATATTGTCTATTTTTACTTTCGAGATTGTCTGTGATTTACGTGCCTTTATTAATAATAAGAGAGTTACTAGTTTTAAAGTTAGTTTTGTAGATTTAAGGATTCGTGAGGGTACATGTTCTTCAAGTGCTGTAGAACTGGGTAGGGATTCCAAGTAATTGAGTATTTTGGTTTTGGAGGTGTTATGTTAAATGTTCCATTAAGGAACCTTTTTTTGCCGCTTCGTATTTTTGTTTAATATCCAATATTAGAGAAAGTGCAGATTTGTGCGAGTTTATGGTAGAGTAGAATGACCCGGAAGACAATTGAATGTTTAGGAACTCAAGGATAAGTTTACGGTTATTCTTATATATTTGTTGGTGCTTAGAAAAACATAAATTCCCCCATTTGTTGTAAGTGTTTCCGTATTGTTTAAGGGTGCTATCTGTCAATGAAGAAATAATCACTTTTATCGCTTCATTAGGTACGCTTTGTTGTAGAGAAGCTGTCCTGACAGTTTCCCTACAGCCAGGGAAATTTTCTCCCACAATGGATGTTTCTCTCTGCAAGGAGATGTAAGTAAGTATTTTTCAGGATAAAAGATAATAGAATGTTCTGCCAGTGGGTCCATGAACAATGCGCCATGGTTGTGATGGCCAAAGGGGACTACAAGTATTCCAGTAGCCCTATCACTTATAATTTTTTGTAAGACTCTTGTATTATGGGAAAAGGGAAACGCATAAAAATTTTTGTCGGACTAGTTTAGAGATACATTTTTGCACTTTGTATTAATGTGTCTAGCAAACAGATCTATTTGTGGATTCCCGTATGTATTGATGATTTTTTGAAATGCTTTCTGTGATAGTTCATACTCTGTTTCCATAGAATTTCGCCAAGACTCTAGATCAGCTTCCTTGTTCTCTTTTGATTTATGAAGCGTAAATATAGATGTTTTTACTACAATATTTAATTTTTTATACTATTTAATTTTTTGAATCGTACACTGCCCATTTTGTTTATGGCCGCTACATTATCAATTCTTAAGAGAATATGGCAGTTTGAGTTGGTTTTTGCAAAGCATTTTAAGCCGACAAAGGCTGCTTTAAGTTCTAGGATGTTTATGTGAACACCACAGTCTTTTCCGTTCCAAAAACCCGTATGATTTTTCCCATTGTATAAAACGCTCCAACCCGTTCATGGGGCGTCTGAAAATATTTCTAAAGAAAATTTATGTTGAGAAAAACGATGAACAGACATCATTATGTTTTTTAACCATTAATTCAAATCTTCTTCCATAGTGAAAGGTATCTTAATTTTTGAGTCATATTTTCAATTGTTTAATTTTAATGCTAAGATTTTTTGCCACTCTAAAGATTTTATGTGTAACCAGCCATACCGTACAGCTGGCCAAGAGCAACTAGTTTTGCGACGAGTTGTGCAAATAATCAGATTTTACAGTTATTCTTTTTCCTAATGTTTAGTATGTCTATAAATTATTTCCCCTTTCTCTTGAGTTAAGGCTATTGTCATGTTAGTTGTATTATAAATAAACCCTAAAAATGTGTGTTGTTGCGCGGGAATAACTACGCTATTTTCGGAATCAATTATAAATCCCAAATCTTGTAATGTTTGTGTAATTTTATTTATACTTTTAAGCAAGTCTCTTTTGAATTACCAATAACTAGCCAATCGTCTAAATAGAGTACAGTTTTTATACCCTTTAATTTTACATACCATGCAACTGGTTTCAGAAGTTTTGTGAAAAGCTATTGTAAGGATTTGTATTTTTTAACTGTGACGCCACGCCTTATTTAGCGTGTAGGAGAGTAGCTCAGATTTAGGAACGCACTCCGTCAAGTTGAGAAGAGATAATAAAGGAGACACATCGATAAAAACAGTAACAAGTTTATTTACAAACAAACTTAACAACGGTTAGAACGTATACTAATAAAGGCGTGTTTTAAGATTATAGATGAATTAAGAGTTTACACTATACCCAATTAATATGAAATGCATGTCTTCTCGAGGGAGGCTTAGTTCACAGTTTTTCTAGCAAGCGACGTCACTATTTTATTAATAAAGTTTATGTGAGCGGAGTTGTCTTTTATTTAGGTATTCGTTCTGATATTTATAAGGTCTTTCTATTTTAAGTTTATCACAAATTGCTACGGCACTTTCACTACTTTTTAAAACTCCCCAAAACTATCCCTTTACTGGAAATTCTGATACTTCACAAATTCGGCTCTCTCTATACTTTTTGTAGCCCCTAAATGCCGTATACCTGTGCATACGTTCATCCAGGTTAGGTAAGGACCTGATAACCCTATACCTGTGCATAGGTGTTCTCAGATATGGGGGTTGTGGGATAGAACAACTAGAGGTGAACGTACCTGTGTACTGCCCCGCAACTAAATTGAGCGGAATTGAGAGACCCGAAAGCCTGCTGAACTTGGCGTTTGCCTGCGTACTTATACGTTACAAAATGCTGATGGCTGCATCATTAAGGATTAAAGTCGCTCCCGTCGACCGCTCAAGTTGTTTATAATTAACAGTGAATGTTTATATAACATTTGTCAAGTTCAAGTTCAAACTTACGACAGGGTGATATTTAATTATAGCTTTTAAGTAGTTCACAATATGGAGCTGTACATAAACCAGATGGAACGCAATTAAATTGGTACTTTGCAAAAATCGAACCTTAATAACTTTTTATGACTACTGCGGATAGGCATAAGGAAATATGCATCTTTAAGATCAATTTTCCCTAGAATGCGTATTTTGAATTTAAATTTTGTGCCGTCTTGTAGTCTTCAAGTTTAAAATGGGATGCTCTCATATACCTACCTATTTAAGTTTTTTAAGTTGAGCATAAATCGATATTTCAGCCTTCTTTGCGAACAAGACGTGTCACTTACACTTTCACTGTCACTTGAAATGCAACATCTAGGCATTTTCCTTCTTAAAAAGCAAGCAATAACCGTGTTCGGATTTGTTACTTGTCACCGAACGGTACAAGATTGTAATGACGCAACAGGGCGACTAGCTCGAGCGGCCGGCTTGGGACGGCTGAATCATCATGTTTTTTGATAACTTCTTTAAAACTTGTACCGGTTGGGAAAAAATTGTATACTACAAAGTGTAATGAGGGACGGCGGAGATGCGAAGGATAATATATTCTTTAGCTCAGAAAATATATCCATTGTAAGTTTTCAAATCGATTTTATTATTTGTATGCGGCGTAAAGGTAAGTCAAAAATATTATTTCAGAAATATATAAATTATCATTTATTACCGACTGGAATTCAATTATTGATAGTAAAAGATTTCAACTTTAATAAACCGAGGTCAATACCCGGAAAGATGCGATACTTATCGTACGAATAGTAATTATTTTTATGGAAAATAACGAGACAAAAATATTTAAAAATTCCACTATAGCAAAGTCTGAGTGCTATTTAAAATGGCAAATATATTTTTTGAGTGGTATTTTTCTAATAATATATTACAACGATGTTAAACTTATATTTCATCTTTCTGAATACTAGAACATCAACTTAATTGATGCCCTTATGTCGAGTGGACAATCAAACATTTATTTTAGTCATATTAAGGTTCGACCTTTGGGTAACTTTGCCAAGGACATAAATACCATGGATACCAGTGTTCCTGTTACAATTATCTTCTTGGTAAAGTTGCCAAGAGACGGATATATCGGGCCAAATATTAATATAATTTTTCAGATGTTTTATACAAATTACATAAAAGAAGAATGCAGGATAAATTCATAGCACTTAACATCGACCAATTGGTCGATGCACTTAATGAACACTGGATTTTTCGAACGGATCGAAGCCGAATATAGAAGAAGGACGTTTATTGTAAATAAATAACTGCATTGTTGACGTCATTATTAAGAATCTATTTATTTGTATTTATTCACGAAATAAAATTATTTTTGATCCAAATTTATTTTTAAGATAGATGCAGTGTAAATATAAAGTTTTAAAATAATCATTAAAACACATCATGCACCATGAAAAATTCATAAGCTATAACGAGAGTAATTCAAGTGAGCTATCTACCAGAAAATATTACCATTTCAGATATGAATATGATAGCTAAACAAATATAATCTTTAATTTTGCAGGTATTAACAATTATTATTAAATCTTAGTACGTTGTAGTTTCATTTTCCGTTCCATATCTATCCCATAGGCGTGTATAATAGACCCAATCGGACTGTTTCGGGTTGACGGCCTGTACCATTGATTCATTGAGGGACATGTAAGTAAAATCCGAGGATGAGGCATCGACAGCGTTCCAGATGGTATTATTTAACGCTTCGTCCGCTATGGGAGTTGGATTGCTATATCAAATAAAAAATGACATTACTTAAAGAGTCTCTTAACTGATTTTTTATTTATATTTCCTTCTCCATCACTAAAAACGATATAGATAAAGCTTAGATAAAATATATACATCATTATCAACGTATAGATCAAATTCATTCGCAAAGAGAAAAAATATCAAAGCTCAAGATTGACCACGCAGGGTTAGATGAGTGATATTTTGTGCTCAACAGGCCGGTAAACACAGAATTTCAAGTGGTTTACTTAAATTAAAATCGAAATAGTTTAGTTATTGCGTTAATGATGACGTATTATTAATTAATCACTTACCCATATTTTGCAAAATTTGACCACAGAAGCACCAACGTGTCGGATACTTTAATATCGGTCTCGGTGTAATTATTATAGGACCTGAACAAGTACGAAATATCTTCCAAATGTCCAACGCCTGAAAAATAATAATTACAAATATTTAACTTGCCAAGGAAAGCGACTACAAAATATCAATTTAATAATTACACATTCAAAATATTTGTTCAAATTGCAATTATTCGGATTATTTCCGCCATTTTTGTATTCTACACAAATTATGTAGATATTGCACACACGGTTGAGTATTATTTGTTAATTTTCTTTGATGCTGTGTGAAGTTTTTGCTGACCGTTTTTATTTTAAATCGTTTTGTTTTAAAAATCCGTCAACCAGATTCGAAGTTATAGAGCTTTATATTTAAGAAAACTTTTCATTAGTTTACTAATCATTAAACAAAGAACTGGACCAATTCGCCACTCTTCTTCTACCCGCTTGGAAACATCAGTATAGTTACGCGTCCTATTGCCATGGTTACGTTCACAATAGCTTTAAAAAACGGACGCTAGCCAACTGCTCTCAGTATTTATATATGGTTTGTACATATTACGTTAATTGAAGATTTAATATATTTCCTTTTTTATTTTAACGACGCAAAACGGTTTTCTTTCTGCTATTTTTTGTACTCAACACTAAATTACAAACAAGCAAATCGAAACTATCTATATTAAAGCTCGTTAGAAGATTACTATGCCAATCCATAAATTAATAACGAGATTCGAGATAACACCTTGTATTGAGGATGGTGCGTTCCGCCACTAGCGAGATAAAATATTCTTCAGTTATGCATCGATATACCAATAGATAAATAGTCTATACGAAGATTTGGTTCAGATGGCTATATGTTTAACAACAAAGTAGCTTCGAATAATAATTGTCGAGGTACATAAAAAATTATGAAAAGTAGAATCGGACGCTCTTTATAAAGCAGCTTTTTAAATTTTGAACACTGCGTTTTGAAAATTAGCCAGCTTAGGACATACGTATACAAAGAAGGGCATTAATTGATGAGAATCCTATTCATATTAAAATGATCATTGACCAGTCATCTGGCTTATCAAGATATATATTGAATCGAAAGTGCCAAAAGAATTTAATGGCAATGTTCGAAGACAAAAACATTGAAATATAAATATGATTAATTGCCTGGATACCGTTCGTTTTCAGTTATTGGTTTAGGTTTCATTGATTTAATTAACCAAATAATCTGGTCAGGATAGCTTTCATATAAATGCGAGCAAATGTATTAATATTATCACACAAGACAGACCGAAGTAGCTTTGCCCATCCGCCATGTTGCGTCGAAATTTTTTAAAGAATAAACGGATAAATTTAAAATTCAAGCATTTTCTACTTCTCGAACGCAAAATGATGAACTGAAAATGTGGTTTGGCCTTTTTGTTAAATGCCGGCATTACCGCGATCGATAGCTATTAAGGTACTGACAAAAGGAGATAAAAGTGTAAAGGTTGGGTGTTATCTTTATCTCTTTTCCTTACATAGATCTCAGAAGAGATATATCTGCACATATTGAGCTAGTAAAAGTCAAAATTAGTGAAATGCAGTGTTGCCATTAGTAGCTGTAAATCGCGAAAACAGCGATTTTTTGACTCGAAGTAACGGTTTTTGGGTTTTAGAAACACTCGCATAATTATTAAATTATGAACAATAAACTATATACAAATATTGTTAAAAAGTAATTGATTAATTTTTATGATACCACTGATCAGTGAAACCAATGGGACATACTCAACAGAAGTATTTAGATTAGTTTCATTTGAGCGAGTCACCGTTGGCAAAAAAGATCTCCATATCCATCCCATTAAAAAAAAAGCGTGGACACTATGTGCGCATATCAGAAGTGAAACTTCTTAAACTTAAACGCCCTAGCCTCGGATTTGGTTAAAAAGTATTTTTTTTTAATGTAACACTCAATTAACAAAAAGAAAAGGCCTAAATGAAAAAAAAACTATTCTTCATAAAAGTTTCGCTTATGTCTTGGTAAGGTAATAGAGCGAATTCCGAATTTTTATCTTGTAAACTAACAAAGACTGACCGTTTTTCGTTCCCTGCCAGCTCGCCCGCCGCGCCGCGCCGTGTGTTGCACATTTCGTGTTTGGAAGGTATATCAAGCATATATTATTAGTAAAATAACCATTCCTTTGAAAATAATAATAATCGATACAAAAAAATAATTAATTTTTCGAATATCAACCCTTAAAGTTGATGCTCGAATTATTTCTATATTGTCGATTAATATATTACTCTTAAATTTTTTTTCTAACAACGAACTATTTATTTTTCGAGATTTTTATATTTTCTAGACTGGGTATTGGTATCTTATGAATTTTTTTTATGTTGAAATCTCTTCATTAAATGTCTTATAATTAAATATTATCCAGATTGAGATTTTTATTTTTGTTGTGTTAAATGCTTAGACTTTTACGTTATATCTAAAATTAGCTACAATCAGAAAACTGATTCAGAGAGCGCCTAATAAATCTATCTAATGGATTAATATAGACTCAGCTGGCAAGATTTGCCAATTTTGACAAAATCAACCTATTAAATATGTTTGGAATTGCTAGAATAATTCAAAAATGCGATAATATTTTGCCCTATATAAAATTTCAACGACGCTGCTGCTTTTCGATAAAACTGGCAACATTGCTTCATTGAAAACATTTTAGATCGACTGAACAAGTCCAAAAACCTACGCAACCAAATTTTCAGAACAATCCTATGCCCTGTTTCCCGAAAATGACTATTAAATTATTCACAGTGAATCACCCGGTATATTAAATATCTCTCACCTCAATACATCAAATATATTACATCTGTGCGCTACCTTGCACGTTATACAAGGATAATTTAAGATGTTTTTGCAAAAATATTTTATGTTCTGTAAGCTACCTAATATTTTCCGCATAACAGTCTTTTTGCCCCAATGTTTGTCGGGATCGTGACCTTCAAATTTTACTCCCGGCGCGCGTTAAGAAGTTTCACTTAAAAAAAAAAAACCAAATGATATAGCTGTAATAATCCCGTCTGTTATAGCGTGAATAACCCTTTGCAGTAACGGTAAAAAATAACGTTATTGCATTGCGAAAATTCCATATTTAGTTCTGCGTCAAATCATCAGAGGCGCTGAAATTCATAACCACTGATTTATATAAAGCTTCTTGCTCTAAAGGTGGATCCTTTATGACCTTTGATTACGCAACTGCGGCGAGCGAAGCGAGTGCAAATTAATAAAATGAATATCTTAACTCTGAACAAAATTATTACCTCCATCTTCTGCTGAGACGTAAAAATTATTTATATTTAGGTATCAGCAGTTTTAGAAGTGCTAGAGAGATACCATAAGTTATTTCCTTGCCGCGCCGCTATATTTCATTAGGCGACTATAGTCCACTTATGCAACCAGTACGCAAGACGACCAGGATCTTGATTTTGGTTACGTCTTTTCCTCTGGTCCATTTATAATACAAGAAGCAAGTAAAATCGAAAGCATTTTTGGATTTGGAAGATCCAGTGGTTTTGGTTGACGTTACGGACAGTAATTTTGTAACTTTTCCATAAAGATTCAATAAATTCAATAATTAAAGCAGAAAAATGTATTAACACACATTTGCAAGCTAAAAAATTAAGAAAACTCATTTATTTGCGACATTCTCAGACAGCTATATTGTTGGTACGTTTTGACACATATCACGTTAGATTAATAGCGCCTGCGCGAGCCAATCGCTTTAGTTGATATAACTAGCATCTCGCCGCTGTGGGGAGCTTTAGATCCCGACGCCTGTCGAACGGCACAGTTTATGGCGCTACATGCGCTGTTAAATGTTTACATTTGTATTTTTACATTTTCACTTCATACAATGCCCTCCTTGACGAGCGGAATTCGGTATCAGGCTCCTTACTGCGGCGAGACGCTAATTTTAAATCATCCCAAATAGTTTTTATGCATAATACCTAGCATTTTATTTTCGATTAGTGTTTGTTGGTTTGCTTTCCGGAGAGAGCGAAGCGAGCGGATGGCATTGCAGATCTGATGTGTAACCACCCAAACTGACGCGAACTTAAAAAAGCATTTTCGGATATCTATTAAAATGTTACTTATTATGCCTAATCCGGCAACGTTGCATTCGTATTTCTTAAATTTTGACAGCAACCAACGAGTTTCGATGTTAAGAGTTGGTAAAAATTATGATTTTTATGGGTATTATTTTTTTTTTGCTTAAATAATGCATTTTCCGCATTTTTCTTTTAAATGCGCTATTTCCAAAAAATAATAAAAATCCACTGTCCATAAAGTCGTCCGGACCTGAACCGGCTAAAATCTAACAAATGTAAACAATCGAATATAAAGTATCAGAGCGACTCCTGACTACAAGTATGCATGTACAAAATTCGTATTTAACTACATTCAGGTAAAAGTATCCTTAATTTTGATTAATAATTATTAAACAGGGACAAATATTCCTTTATTTTACCTCACAGTCCTCTGGGACTATGCGACAACCCCACTACCAAATTTTTAGTCTTACCTTCAGATGTCCTGCTACCAACACCTGATATGGTGCCTTCGTAGCCAAATTCGTAAAAGTACACAGTCGTATAATTGGACATGTCAGTACCAGCTCTCCTGATGGGCCTGGTGAATTGATCGGTAGAAATAAACTGAAAATATTTTATATCGATTAACCATAGTAATAATGACGGGAAAATTTCCGCAAATAACTCCTAAATCAGGAACTTTTGTTGCTTATTGACTATCAGAGTTCAAGTGACACGTCGCGTCGTCAGCCAGGAATAGTTCATGAAACTGTGAGAAAGGCATTAAAGTTTAATAAATCCTAATCCTACAACAGTTTAACTGTCAGTATTAGAGCGATGAAAATACGCATCTTTTCAAAGAAGGTCATCCCTAACCGAACATAGCCACGAGCTGAGAAAGGCTGAGAGATTATCCTGGAAGGAATACTGCGAGAGGATCGAAAACACCCCAGCATGGGCCAGACTCTCGAAGAACAACGAGCAAAAGTTGCAAATGTGCTTGAGATGAAGATGAGATCGGATATGTTTAATATCTTGTATTAAGTGGGCTTCAGAAGATTGAACTCCAATTTTGTTTCGACATCATGAAAACATGCTTCTCGTTAGACATAGACATCACGTTTATTTGACCATATTTTGTACAAAATTTTACAATTGTAGCGAGTCAGATATATATGTACCTACTTAGAGAGTAAAACGTATTAAAATTCTACTATAATCAAAATAATGGACAAAGCTCACTGTACGATCATAACACAGATTTTGAGTAAATATAAGTCAATAAAACAAGATTACTACATAAGGCAATAAATCAAACATTTATTGGCCAAGTTCCTAGACTGTCTGTCCTTGTTTCCTTTGGTTTATTTTGGCTTTTGGGGAACTTTCTTTTCATTACTTGTATGAAAATGTATGATAAAGAATAAATCAGATTTCCTCTCTGGAGCAATGGTGACCGAGGCCACGGAGGAACGCACGGGGGCGAGAATACAAGCATGGGCCAGGACCAAGAAAGACTTGTTTTTTACTCTGTATTCCAACCAGAATCCGATGCCATTTTATCATATGCTTTGGAAAATAAGAGACGAACCTTTTAAAGCAGGCGAATCTACGTTTGCTCGGACAGTCAAGCTGTCGTTAAAGTTCTCATGTGCCAAACTGGTCTGGGAATGCCAGGGCAGAAATATAGTAAATTTATTCTGGGCTCCGGATCACAAAGGCAGTGTTAGAAATAAAAGAGCTGACCAGCTAGCAAGCACTGACCAAACCCTCGGAATGCCAACGTGTATAGTACGAAAAGCTGTAAAGTAATGAAACGAGAATAATCGCACCAGGGACTCAACCACAGTAAGAATGCTATAGCTTCTTAAATGCTCAAAATAACTGCTCAACCTTGGCAGGAATCAACTAACAATAACAAAGAAATCCTCCTAACTGGCTCATCTGGGTGTCAAGGATCACCTGAATAAAATGAAGCTGTGCAATAAATACCTTAGATATTCCTGTCTGCAGCAAAATTGGGAAACTATGCGCACATAATCTGTAGATCGCAGGAGGTATTTTGTATTCGAAAAGGTAGAACTAGAACTAGGATAACAGTAAAACAAGGGCTACGATGCAATGAGCGCAGTGCTACGGGAAAAACAAGATGGCCATACGTAGTAGCATCCAGGCATTATTGAAAACGCCATAGACTGATCTTTATTTATTAATGATGATTTACACATGAACATGTTAAAACATGCAAGCATAAGAAGCAGGCTTTAAAATGAAATGGATGGAGATGGTAATTTTGTTCTGGACGAAAATAGACTGTATAGTTTTTCAAGAAGATGGTGACTATTCTTCAATTCAGCAAGTTCCAAAGTAGCGTTTTTTATAAATATTTTAAAAATTGAGGTGCCTGTCAAAAAACGTTTTACTAACTCGATAGCGTATATAAAGGACTATTTTTTCTATCGTCGCGCGTCGGCGTCGGTCCGAATTTCTAATATTCTACAAATTAATATTTCGCTGGAAAAAAACGTTCAAAAATTAACCAAATACGATAGAAAAACTGCAGTTTCACTGTCTATTAGAGAAGAAACGACCTCATTATCCTATAAATATTCAAGCTGCTCTTTATATCTTGTTCTAGGTCTTTTATGAGGGAATTCAAAAACTATAAAAAAAAAATTAAAAAAGCATATATAGAAACTAGATGATTTTTCATATACTTCAAAGAGCAACTTGGATATCGTTAACAGGAGCTTGAGAAGTAACTTAATGTTCATTGAGGAAAGCCGTGCTTGCCTCAAAAAGGCGTTTGCATATTATTTCAAATTTCATTTGCATGCAACTTGGATATATACCTCACACTATAATAGTTAACTTACGCTAATCAAATTGTCAGAACTGATGTCCAGGCCTGATGACAGGAAATATTCGTATTCTATATCTGTTCCAGCTAAATATCTGTTTATAGCGGAATGCGTCATGCTGTAGGGAGTGATCTGGCTAACTGTGACGCCGTAGTATAACACGTACAATTTAAGCAGGACTAGAAAAAAAACAGATCTTGATTATATTAGTTATATCATTTTTATAAGTATCCTATTTAAACTCTAAATTTTGAATATATCTTTCTGATCAATAGCAATTTTCTAGATAAATATTGGGGTAAATGAGACAATGAAGATCAGAAACTTTTATGGACGATTTAATTAGTGATCTCGACGGGACGCGACAGTGGAGAAAAACCTTCTTGTCTCGTCAAGAGATTCAATTCAACGCTTCTTTCGTTTCCTCTTATCTCGTCTTTATTTTACTGCAGTGACTCACACATTAAAGGGAGATTCTATGGCGTTCGACGAGCGGTGTGTGTGCGAAGATGTTGATTGACACGGTTCTTGAATAGCTGTAGGTTGTAATTTTATTAGGGGAAAACAGATGTCATGGGAGTGAGTTCCACAGTGACGCAGTGCGCCAGACAAAGGAGTTCTTTAAAGCGATGTTTCCAGTTGTACGACGAACTGGTGCGCTTTTGCCGTCTGTCGTGACTCTCTGACAGGCGTTGCCAGGGGGAACATGTGCCGTGAAGATATCTGTAAAACAGCGATATCTCGGTCACATGTCTGTGGTGTTCCAGACTATCCAGATTCCGGGTCAACTCCGAGTCGGCGACGAGGCGCAGAGCTCTCCTCTGAATGGAATCCAGTAGCTTTAGGGTGTGTTTTGGTGCGGTACCCCAGATGTGTGAGCAATATTCTAAACACGTTCTTATTTGCGCAAGAGCAACTGCTGCGGCATATACAGTTTTTTATTGCGAAATTGCGCACCAAGCTTCTGGGAGGCTGATTTTGCGATGTTAGCAACGTGGTCATGCCAAGACATATTGCTGTTGACCGAGACACCCAGTAATCAGATTGACGAGAATGAAGTAATGGTCGATCCTGATATAATGATGTCAGGGCCCGCCGTATTGGCCCTCTTGGTAAACCTGGCTGCTTGGGTCTTTGCTGCATTGAACTGGACCAAATTTCTGTGGCCCCAAGTTTGAACTTTATCCAAATCTTGATTAGTCGCTGGTAAAGGTTGTTCTGATCTAAATTGGGAGACAAAGGTACTGTCATCTGCGAAACTGTAAACAGGATTATTCGTTTCGGTCAGCAGGCCATTAATATAGATGAGGAACAGATTTGGTGAAAGTATTGCAACCCTAAGGCATGCCTGCGTTAATAATGAATGTGTCTGAGATGTATCCATCAACTGCAACGTGCAGAGATTGGTTCTTGAGGAAACTGGCAAGCCAGCTGCAGAGAGATGCTGGCAGTCCAAAGGACGGTAGTTTGTTGAGCAATACGTCATGCCAACTGAGTATCGCTGATTATTCTGTTGTTCTGGAGGTACTTGAGTAGTTGCTGATTGACTACACGTTCCATGACTTTGAAGATCATGGAAAGCAAGGCAATTGGGCGATAGTTTGAGGGCGTTGTTTTCTTGCCTTTTTTGGAACAGCTTGCACTCGAGCGACATTTCAAGAAGATGGGTAAATCCCTTTTCTGTAAGACAGAGGAAAAAGTTTGGAAAAAACAGGTGTTAGTTCGTTCGCGCAATTCTTTAACACGATGGCAGGTATTTCGTCCGCCCCTGATGCCTTTTTCGTATATAGTTCTTTCAGAATTTTACGAATATCACGGTGATGAAACTTGACTTCTGCCATGGTAGTGTTGATGTTCGATATGCTGGGGAGAGCCTTGCAAAAAAAATATTCAAATTGATTTGTTGCATGCATATATAATATTTTCTCAGTTAAAAAACATAATACAATATAAAAAGGAATAAAACAAGAATAAATATATCGAAGTAATTAAAAGTACAACTAAAGAGCAAACATGTGAAAACCATTCTTTGTGTTTTTCGAGTTGGGCATGGATTTCTACTAATTTTGACAAGCTTTATCCATTTTTAAACCACGCAATTCACGCAAAACTCGATAAATCTAATATTCAAGCAGAACGAGATTTTTCAAAATTCATTAAAAATATACAATTATTTATCTAAAACCATAAAATGAAAAATGTTAGGATGGTACAAACCGCTTTTAACTGCACCTTCTGAAGAAGCTACGATAGAAGGAAAACGAAGAAGAAACTTGCGATTTTCTAGACGAAGAAACTGCCTTTTCTATCTGAAGTTTTGGACAAATAAAGCGGACCGATCGAATTTTTAGGTTGAATTTAAAGTTGAATATTTTGGAAACGAGAAGAGATATCCAGATGCGATTTTCGACGTTTTATTTATAAAAACCCGCTCTAGTCCGATTGTTTAAAATTTCGAACATCCTGCTGTGTACAGGGTGGGAACGAGAAGCATGGTCTTTCCTAAACTTTATTGCAACCAGGCATTGGCAAAAAAAATAAAATTTCGAAGCTTTCGCTGCTGCCTATGTATCGTTCTTTTTAATGCATTAGACTAACAATACTATTATTTGAAATTTTGTTTTGAACAAAGTAATAAGATTTGTGAAAATTTCCATTCTGCGTCTCCAGTATATACCTACTTAGAATATTAATTGCAAAGTTTGTGAGCATCAGAGGATACACCAGAGTGTCATCTGTCAATAGTTCAGCCTGCACATTTAGCCACAATGATGCTAAGTATATTTTTAGAAAAGGATACTATTTTTGTTACAAAAACAATTTTTATTTACAGATTTAGTAAATCTACCGCAAAACCGGTAGATCTGACAACACCGCGTATGCCCCCACTGGAAAATTCGCCTGGAACCTTTGAAGAAATTGAGCGTGGCAATACAAGCGGATTCCCAAAGATTTAATTTGATTTTTGGTAACAAGTTTCCCACGGAGAACAGTTTTTTAAAAATAAATTTTCTTTAAAATGTCGAAAAACGCATTTGGATGTTTCTTCTCGTTTTCAAAATATTCAGCTTTAAAATTCGCTTCATTGTCAAAAAATTAGTTACCCTTTTAATTTTTTTCTTAAGATTTTTATTTTTTTTTAATAATCTTTCAATTAAGTACACGTTTTAAGGAGTTTAATGTTGATATGTTTCAAGAAAAAGATCTTTTATTATCAAAATATATTTTTTCTACAGCCGCGCGCAAAATAACTAATTACTAAATTGAAATGAAATCGCAAAATTGACGAATACCTTGGATCCTTATTTTGCGCTCTAGCGCGAACATGGAAAAGAATAATCTCACTTTTTCCGTCGAGTGTGCTATGAATGGTCATGGAAACCGAAGATAAATAAATGACAGTCGTGCGTTTGTTACAGTTTGTTGCTGGCAATCATGTTCTAAATATGCTCGAAGCCCGAATATAATAGGTTTGTTCTAGCAGCGATTTCAAACGGTTTCAAACCGTACGGAGTTTGCGCATAGCCATATAAGCGACGCTTATATCATTATGTGCAAACTCCGGACGGTTTGAAACCGTTTGAAATCGCTGCTAGAACAGACCTATTATATCAAAACTGACAGTCATTTGCAAACTTCAGAATAAGTATAGAGAAAAATGTGGATTTAATTTTAGAAAATGCGGCTGTAGAAAAAGTTCTGTGTGTTTTTCGAGCGCAAAGTAAGATTGCCGTTTTCGAAAGATTACAACATTCTTTCTCAATAACTATTCAAAACGTTATAAAAATAAAAAATAAAAAAATTTAACACACTATTGTTATAAAGTTGTTTTTAAAGCACTTTCACAGCGTAATTTTATAAAAAAAAACAAAAAAAAGTAACTTTCAAGCAAAAATCGATAAAACCAGAACATATTATGTATATGAGAAAAATTAAGTTTTGTTTTCAATAGCAATTTGCACTGAAAATCTATCAACTAAAATGCTGTAATAAAAATAATAAAAAGTTGATAACATGGATCAACAAATTAAATCAAAAAATTAAAAATAGGTCTCTATTTAAAGAAAAAGTTGGTAAAACGTTGGTTAAAAACTGAAGAATCCTCGTTTTGTAAGAAAGAAAAATGTAAAACTTATTTGCGGAAGACAAATGTAACAAGCAAATTTTGTAAAGGCGACGTTCAAAGAGGCGAGGACGTGACAACCATGGAAGGCTAGTGGCACAGCAGCAGTGTCAAGTCATGGCGTTATTTAATTAGGATGACTATATTGGCGAAGCTTAAAGGTGAAAATATTAGTGGCTGTAATAACATTGGCGAAATAAAACGTGTTACTAAAAATTAGTCGTTTGCAAAATTCATTCTAGAATAAAAGACTAAGATTCAAAATTGCCGAATGTTCATTAATATTTCAGAAAATATGAAGAATTGGCAACGTTGACAGTAAATTTTAATGATATCCCAAAAAAGGTAAATTTTCTCTAATATATGTTTTCCTGGCTTTTACTGTTTCGAACATAGCAACAGTCATATCATTTAAATTGCATTCCAATTGAAGAAAGGAAAACGTAAATAGAAAAAAATAAACATTAATGTGTTCTTGATTAGCAAATATATCATATTTTTCAAAAAAAATACAATAAATAACTCGTCTAAAGATAAAAAATATGTGCCTCACCTCTATAAGCACACAACTTAAGTGGAACTTCTGAAAAAGATATAAGGAACTGAGTGTTAATTTTTTTAAGCTTTTTTTCTCAACCTTTACCCAAAGCCGGGGGTACGTACGTACGTTTTATTTTTTCCGTTTTTTCAACTTTTTTTGCCGAAATCCGCGTTTCCCAAACTTTTTTTTATTATTTTTTGTCGTTATTTCGTTTTATAATACTCTTATTAACTTTCCGAACATTTTTTTCTTTTTTTTTTATCATATTTCGTTTTATAATACTTTTATTAACTTTCCGAACAATTTTTACGCTTTTTTCAATTTTTTCCCATTTAAAAAAAATAAAATCTTTATAAAACATTTTTTTCTTCCCATTTTTGCCATCCCAACCTCGTAGCTGAACTCCTTCGCCTTTTTTTCTTCGAAAACCGCGTCTCTCTAAAGTTTTTTTTAAATTATTTTTTTTTTCGTTTAATAATACTTTTATTAACTTTTCAAACAATTTTTTACCCTTTTTAAATTTGTTTCGAAAATTTTTGGGTATCCCGTGAGCATTTTTGTATCGAACGTCCAGTAAACCGCTTTTTATAGCGTGACTGTAATATAAATGTTAGCTAGATCACCCCGTTACGTTTCTCCAAATATAAGAACAGTTCATGCATGGCACTCCGCTCGCTTCGCTCGTCACGGGGGCGCAACCAACAAAAACTAACCCAAACTTAAAATATAAAAAGCCTGTACATTTATATTATATTGGCGCTATCATAAAAACGGGATCTCGTACGATCCATACAAATAAGCATCCAGAGCGGGTGGAGGTATAATTCCCTCCCCCATTGATGAACCCGTGATAAATGGTGCTAAAAGGCAAATCAGAGGGTATTTTAATCAACATGACTTTTATAATGATTAATAAATAACCTGAGAAAAGCAACCAGCTCTTAGAAAACACTCGGTATCTCATGAAATTAGTGAAATTATGGAAACTAACTTTTTGCCTAGAAATAAGTGAGAAAAAAACGCATAATAAAAAAATCTTAATTTCCTTGCGAAAAGTCGGTAGCAATAAAAAAACATGCTCCTCGTTCACACCCGTTACACAGCAAGATGTTTGAAATTTTAAAAAATCAGACTAGAACGGTTTTTAAAAATAAATTTCCTTTATATTTCCGAAAACCGCATTTGAAAGTTTCTTCTCGTCTTCAAAATATTCAACCTTAAAATTCGCTTCATTATCCAACAATTAGTTACCTATTTAATTTTGAAAGTACTTTTACAGCGTCATTTTATAAAAAAAAACAAAATAAAAGCAACTTTCACGCAAAAACCGTAAATTCCAGAACATATTAGGTATTTAAAACTTTTTTTTCAACAGCAATTTGCAATGAAAATCTATCACCTAAAATGCTGTAACAAAGATAATAAAAAGTTGAAAATTTACCCGGAATACATCGATCAAAAAGTTGACTCAAAAAATTAAAAAAATGGGTCGGTATTTAAAGATTAAGTTTCTATAGAAAAGAAAAATGTAAAACTTGGTTGTAGGAAACAACTGTCTAAAAGTAAAATATAATGAGGTTTTTAAAAATTTAAATTTTCATAATTTTCGATTCATCAATATTTCCGAAAATGAGAAAAATTGGCAACTTTGCCAGGGAATTTTTAAGATACCCTAAAAATTAGAAATTTTATTTAATTTAAAAGCCCTCGTGGCTTTTCCCGTTTCGAAGATAGCAATAGTTATATCACTTAAATTCCATTCCATTTTAAGAAGAAAAACACGGGATTTTATATTTTTAGGAAAAATAATTTAGAAAAAATATATATTAATGTTTTTGTGATTAGCAGATATACTTATCATATCTTCCAAGAAAAAATACAATAAATAACTAACGCATCTAAATATAAAAAAAATCAGAAGGAACAGTGGTACTTATTTAAAAATATTTTTTAAATTGCCTGCTCATGAATAGCAATATATCTGGTATATCTATCTGAAAGTACAATATTTTAAAAGTTCAGGTCAATCCGAGAAAGTGATTCATTTAACTTTTCTCGCAACCCTGCAGATATTTTACATAAAATAATCATTAAATGAATGTCGATATTCTCGTCAAAATAATTTCTGGTGACTTTTCGAACCAAAACTAGCGAAACTTGCCCTCATTTATTTAAATCTTAAAAATAAATAATTGTCTTATCTTACATGGTATGTCACCTGCTCCTACTGCTTCATTACTATTAAAACCCATCAATACTGGAACTTGTCGGAAATTTCCTCTTCTCAAAGCGTCATCACTAGGCTTGATATAGACTGCTCCGTTCATGTCAGGCTCCATAGTGGGTGCAAAAGGTAGACCTCTTAGACCATCATTAACGAATAACTGTAAGAAATAGACTAAAGTTAGTATCTTAAAATGCTGACCAATTTCTCATTAGTATTGCTATAAATTTGTGTACTCGTAGATATAGCATGCCCTCGGATTGTTGATTTTTTCTCTTCCGATACTTCAGAACTGAGCGGGATGGATTGATCCTATTAACGTACCATTGCGCCGCGCCGGTGGGACAGCAAAGCATACTCAAATCTATTAGACTATTAAAATATGAATGCAATTTCTAGCAGTAAAATTGAGGCAATGGAATTCAGTTTTGTGTAACAGTTCGAAGAAAAGCTCACATCCAAATTTAAATTTTACTAAACTTACCGACCAAGCTGATAGCCATCCAACATTTAGAAGTTTCTTAGCATCTATATTTCGGAGTGATTCTACAATTTTAGTGGAGCTGGTGGACGAAATCCCCAAGTTTTCAGCAACCAAAGCTGCTGTAGCGGCTGCCCTTGTATTTAAGGCCCACAAATTTAGGGTTGTTCCACTGTTCATGATGGCTTTCTCAAATAATCCTATAATTAATTAGGCATTAAGTCCCTTGTACAGGGTGGCCCGTTTAAGAGGGGCCTATATCTTATCTCGAAAACTACGAGGGTTG
>MU186645.1:38255-53489 GCA_016904865.1 Pissodes strobi | reverse complement strand
GATAGGCCATATTCAAAATTTTAAATCAATCCGTTTAGCGGTTCTTGAAACATAACAGTTTAAATATGCAGAATTTGAAGCGCGTCTCGATCGGGGATGTGACGTAATAAAATTGGATCATTCCTATTGCTAGGCCGCGACCCACGCCACCGCGCCAGAGAGAAAACAACTATAGGCAGAGGCGACAATAAGCGTCGGCACCTTTCATGTTGGTGTACTCGTTTTTGATGACCTTGACTCTGCTCTATTGACAACAATACCACTAAGTATCGGTAGAAATAGTTATTTGTTTTACTAGGCAGCAAAGTAGTAGATTGACTGGTGCGGCGGATAGTTCATAGCTAAGGCAGTCAATCTACTTTGCTGCCGAGTTGAACATATAATTTTTTCTCAGATTGTTTATATTGATATATGTATATTGTATTTTTGCAAATTATTACAATTCCCACAATCTTTTTATTTTTCCTGTAGTTATAAATTAAAACAAAATTTGATAGAAATCGCAATTGTTGGAACGGTTGGTTGCTATGGAAATGTATATGTCCATAATAATTATAGTTTGACAACTTATGTCAAACGTTTTATTCCCATGGAGACTAATCATTTTGCTGCCTAGGCAGCAAAGCACTCACTTTGCTGCCAAGGCAGGAAAAGTAATGCTTTGTTGATTGATATGTGTCTGCAAAATTAATATTTGCTGTCAATCGGAGAAAAAATATTTTAAGCTAATTAAAATGACATCTGGTCACCTGAAATCGGCTGATGATGTTTTGATTTTGACAAGTATACCTTTTGTGCTTGGACATACAAAATCGATTGACAAGCTGTCGCATCTCCTTTTAGTTATTGTCTCTCTGACCGCGCCGCGAGAATGCTGACGTTTCTGTCACTGTCATCGATAAATATATATCACAACGCGACGCGTACAATGTTCCAGCGACACTTTCTGATTTATTTTCACCGATTTAGACTTTTCAGAAAAATCTGATTTTTGATATATCAACGTAATATGCCAAGGCCTTTTGAAGAAAATTATTTTTGAAAAATTGGAAATGAGCCTATTTACCCATGTCTTTACGGACCAATGAATAACTTTAACAGGTCTTTTAGTGCAGTTGTCAGATTCTGTGCTTGTATGCGGCGACCCGGGTTCGATTTCCGTCGGCGTCGGTGGCAAAGTGTGTTTTTTATATTTTTTTAAGGTTATGTTTGTAAAAAGTTTTTTTCTCCATTTTGGAGATGCCTTGGGTTAGTTTTGGTTAGTTTTAGACATTCTAAAATAGTAAAAAAACGCTTAAGCTCCGGAAATCGTCGAGTACATCCGAGAGTAACGAGATATAAAGAGTTGGCTGTGCGAGGCCGAACGTAAGCGTGGACGAATGAGATGGTAGCCGAAACGATTATAAACGAAGAACGCTGAGTCGCAGTCATCTTTATCTCAAACCAAAGATATACACGGTATCCTGTATTTCTTATGGTGTAAACAACTAATGACAGACATTTAGCGCACTCGCACGTTAGGAAACTCCCCGCATGCGGGTCGTGTCGTAATTTCGCGCTCGTGCGAAAAAATACGGTCTTTTAAAACTAGTATCTTAATATCATCATCATAGTCACAATGTCTTGGCAGGCATGTTGTGAACTCATAAAATGTACTAGGTCAGAATTGGAGGATTGCGGACACGAAGATTGTCAATTGCTTTGAAAATTGTATTTCGCCATCTTTCGCGATTATTTGTCAGTTCGGTTGCTCTTGTGACACTAATATCTAGACATTGTTTTGTCGCATCCACCCAACGTATAGGAGGACGGCCACGACCAGTCGGAGCATGGCCCTTGACAACAAGTTGTTCTATATTATCACTTCTATGAATATGGCCGAAAAACGTCAGGATGCGCGTCGAAACAATGGAGGATAGTCGCTATGGATTTCCAAGTTAGCTTAATATAGATACGTTTGTTCGGTGGGCTGTATAAGAGACTCTTAGCATTCTTCTCCAGGTCCACATTTCAAATGCGTCTATGGGGTGGCGATCTGTCTTTCTAACAAGTTTCAGAGCCATACAAAAATAATGAAAAGACAAGAGACCGGACCAGCGACATTTTGGTGGCTTTGGTGATATTATTGTCACGCCATATTTTAGTCAGTTTTGTCATGGCTGACCGTGCTTGTTGAATGCGCCGACGAATTTCAACCTCACAACCACCTGAATTGTCGATCGATCAAGGAACCGAGGTATACAAAACTTTGGACTACCTGACAACGACCTACTGATGTGATTTCTGGATGATTGTTATGTTCCCTATCTACGATCATGACTTTGGTCTTGTTGTAGTTGATACTGAGACCACACGCTGCACTTTATTGTTCTAAGATGGTAAGTAAATTTAATAATTCATCCTGAGAAGCAGCGAAAAGAGTAGTATCGTCGGCAAACCTTAAATTAGATATCTTCATTCCACCAATAGTTACACCACCATCCCAACCGTCCAGTACCTATCTCATCACAAACTCGGAAAGATGTTAATTAACATCAGCGATAAAACACAACTTTGACGAACTCCTTTCTTTGTTGTAGCTTGAACAGACATGTTACCGTCAATTCTTTCTCGAGCTGTGTTGGACTCATACTGTTGTATAAGAAATATCAGGTGGTCAGGAACTCCCATGGAGAGAAGAATTTTCCATAGTTTAGGCCACTTTACGTTGTCAAAGGCCTTAGAGTAGTCCACAAAGCAGATATAGACTGGGAAGTAATGCTTCCTAGCATTCTCAACAATTTGCCTCAAGTTCAAGATCTGTTTTCGTGTCTTTACGAAACCTGCCTGCTCTGGAGATATTTCCCAGCTAATAAACCTTTATAAACGGGATTGCAGAATATATAACATAACCTTGCTTGAATGGGAGATCAATGAGAGGAGACAATAATTGTCTGGGATATTCGGAGATCCTTTTTTATGTAGCGGAACAAAGATTGAAGTGCTCCCTTCGTCTGGCCAGACACCGGAGGACCAATTTTTCTGACAAATACGATGTAAAAAATATAGGCCGTCATCATCTAGTCACTTCAAAGTTTCGGCTGAAAGCGCATTAATGCCTGTAGCTTTACCGGTTTTTAGTTTCCTAATGTCCTGTTCAACTTCCGAGATAAGAATATCCGGCTCACGCTCGTAATTCAAAAAAGGGGCTTGAATGTGAACATCGGAATAAAGGTTTTCACAATATGTGCGCCACACCTCAATAATCTCGTCCAAGCCAGTGATGATATGTCCATCGGTGTTCTCAACTGACCAAGTTTTGGGCTTAAAGTCCCGATTGAGACATTTTATCTTTAGGAACATCTCTCTTGGATGGCTTGTGTTGGCGTGGGCTTGTATTTCCCTGCAGAGTTCTTGAAGAGAGGAGTTCTTATCTTGGAGGCAGAGTCTTTGGATTTCACGTGTTAATTGTTTATACCGATCCTGCTTTGCGTCAGAATCCACACCTGAGATCTTAAGCTCTCTACGTTCTTCAATGACGGATAATGTATGGGTGGTAATCGATAGCTGTTTAGGTTGCGTGCTGCGTTTTGGTTGAGTTGTTTGGGCAGCTTGTGTAAAAATACTCTTAAATGTTAACCACATATTATTGGAAGAAGATTCATCCGTCATCGAGGCACTCTGAAAAATTTGAGAACATTTTGACCTAAAAGAGCAGGGTCAACGATTTCCGTTGAAAGCTTCTGCTTAGAACGTGAACATACCTTCATCTTAAGCTGGAGTTCACAAAGAAGAAGTTGATGGTCCGAGCCACAATCGGAACCTGGTAAAGTTTTGCAAAGACTGATAGATGACTTCCACCTTATTCCAACTAAAACGATTTGATTGCGATATCGCCCATCTGGTGAGCCGAAGTATACAAACGTCGTGGGTGTTGTGCAAAAAGGGTGTTGGCAATTGAGAAGTTGTTTTCAATTCAAAATTGGAGCAGACGTTGGCCCCTTTCGTTTCTGACACCAAGACCGAATTTACCAATATGTGCCTTAAGATGTTCATCTTCTACTGTTTGACCAACTTTAGCGTTAAAATCGCCAAGGACAAAAACCGTCTCGCGATTTGATAGGGATGTGAGTGTAGATTCAAGATCATTGTAAAATGATTCCACAGTGTCATCATCCGAGTTAGAAGTAGGTGCATATACCTCCACAATATTGATTGGTGTAGGGGTCGCATTGATGCGTAACGTGATTATCCTCTCACTAACACTTGTAACCGAGAATAGTCCTTACGTGAGCTCTCGCCACCCAAAAGCCAACACCATTGATGCTTTCGTTAGAATTACCCGAAAAGCAAATGAAATTGTCATTGTTGGAAGTGAAGTGTCCCGAACCCCTATAATGAGTCTCAGACAGACCAGCAATCGCAATATTACTTTTTGTATGCTCTTTTTCAAGAATATTGAGCCTACCGGTCGCTTTAAGACCTCCGACGTTCCATGTTGCCAGGCAATGTTTGCGGCGAGTCTTGAAAGTGTCATCAGTAGTGAATTTCGCACAAGAAACCTGATGGTCGCACCTCTTGTGTCCGGTCACCAATTTCACACTGACCTCCCCGGACAAGGAACAGCGCCGATTGCCAGTCGGAGCGCGAAGCCTTTCATCCGAGGCCTCGCTGTTGCTACATGTACTCATTTCAAGAGTTTCTCTTGGGATATCAATACAGATCTTTAATGCAGTAGTATCCCATTTACTTTCTGCATCCTCATGCCGTTGACTAGATATCGGTTCATCCGCCTTTAGGGACGACTTCTCATCTCTAGGACAAGAGAGTGCCCTGACTCTTGTTAACTCCTCCACCGAAAGCTGTTGGTTGACAAGAAGGTACTGCTTATACCGACAGTTCTCGGTACCTTTTAGTCGCATTTTAGGACACACAGGATATACGTTGGAAGATATTCTAACCCGCCCCCACACAGGTATCTTAATACACTATTTCGCTATTTTTTGATGTTATGCAGACATTGCAAATATTTTGTCTCTCTCACACACATGGATTTCTTATGGCAACTACCTCTAGTATCAAGTTGACAGGTAAGTGCGCCACATCGTTAGTTTTGAAATAGCTACCCAAAATGCAAAGAAAAATTCAGTTCCCTATTTCAAGAACTAAAGTTGATGATGGGCCTGAAAAAACAAAACGTGTCGAATCTGAAATCTAAGGATGTAATCTAACAGAGGAGAGAAAGTGGCAATGAGAATGTGACATTTATTTTGATTTATCTCTTAAAATAAGGCCAGGGTAACATAAACACGACTTGGCAAAAATTCGTTTTTTTACGGATATCTCCGGAAGTATTCGGAATTTTCCAGATTTCGCAGAGGCATTTTGTTCAGCGTTAAATTATGTAACTTTGCCCCAATTTATCCGTCTCTCTATCTATTACGGTTTTCGAGATCCCCATGCATATAACACTCGAATTTTTAACACCCTGTATATTATGTCAAATTGATTTAGGTTTTGCTCGAAAAAATTCCATGATTTTTTCGGAAAAAGTCAAGGTCTGCTTAAAGTAACGTCATCTAGTTGAAAATATACATTTTTTATTATCATTATCCCTAATCCCCCGATATGTGTTTTTTTGTGTAAACTAGAATTAAACGCGACTGAGAACAGGTAAATATTTTTTTGAATTGCATCCACTTGTTTACCCGTTTTTAGTACCTACATTTAGTGCATGTTTTAACTAGATTTAAGTATTAATTTTATTGAGTTGGACTCGCTTATTTTTTTTTAATTTAAGCACTTGACTGAAGTTCACAATTTGATTATGCATGCGAATTTAATTTTTATGAATTATTTATGGTAAGTGATTTTACTAAAACCGTTGATTGGAGAGTCTTCAATCAACGTTAAAATATTAAGCTGAGATTTTGAACACTATTTTTTGGTTAGTTTGGGTTATTTAAAAAACGAGCTCCGCCCACTTTTTATTTCGACTAAATTTGGTTAGATTAGTTTGGGATGTAACGACATATAAAAAGGAGTGTGAAGCGCGCATTTTTTGTTCATTTTAAGTTTGTTTAGGATAGTTCACAAGTTTTATTGTTTAATTTGTTTAATTGTTCCATTTAATAGTTATAATATTGTTAATAAAAACCTGAACAGACGACTTTTTAAATAGTTTAGGCCACTAGATTTACGATTATCTCACTTATTGACGTATACGTTTTTGTAATCCGCATGGATAAAGTATAAATAAATATTATTCTGATTATTATTATTATTATCATATCGGGGAAATATAAATATGTATATAAATAACAACATAGGTACGATAGTCAGAGTCTATAGCCATAGCTTCACTCAAAAATCATATATTTATTTTCCAAAGTAATTTCATAAATCTGGAAAAATAATTTTATTGGCGACGTCAAAATGAACGGGGGCGTATTTCAGTTTTATTACGTAGAATTGACACTTAATTACACATGATGTCAAAAAAGGCGACAAAAAAACGGAGTCGGATAGATGTGAACAGCTTCATACAAAATGTATTGCACCCGATATTTTGTCGGATCCTACACCCGACAAGTGGGAACGGGCTCTTACTAATAATAGACATAATATATTTTTTCCCCTCCCTGTATTGTAAACAACCCATTTTGAAACAGTTTTGAAGGACCTAAGTGAGAATTAGCAAAAAGATATCGATTGCCCTTGACGACGGGATGTAAGTCAACTTACCCCCTTGGGTGGTAATAATTTATGCCACCCTGTATTCATTACGTTTAAACTACAAACATAATTTTTTATTTCATCAACAACGTCAAGGTAACAAGGATTTATAAAAATTGAGTAATATTAAGTGAAATGAGTATTAATACTACAATTATTACAATTATGAACATTATTACAAAATTTGGATAAACGTTTTTTCTCAATTTGTGTGGAATGTTTTGCCCCATAAATTCTCCATATCTAACCAAGTTTTCTGTTACTCTTAAAGTACTGCAGGAGACTTCTGGCTTCGTTATATTGTACAACATTTTATTTGCAACTTCCTTTTTATTGTTGACGCTCTCGGCTACATAACTTTCCGCAATAGTTGCAGATTTCCATCCCCCATGTCGCTTGAGAGCTAAGACATCAACTCCAGTATTTGCTAATAAAGTGGCCGACGTTCTTCTAAGGGAGTGTCCAGTATACTGCTTAAAATTCTCAAAGTTCAGAAATTTAGCAATTTTACTTGGAATTGAAGAAATTGTGTTTTTCCCGACAGGCTGATTTAAGCACTTTCCATTTTGATATCGCATGAAGAAGCGAGAATTAAAGTTCGTCATCTTATATCGATGTAATTTTAAACTATTTTGAATTAACAAACCTTCTCATCGTCACTTTTAGTCACTGTAAATTTACGTGCCATTCCATTTTTGGAATCAGGAATAGCAACAATTATAACTTTATGCCTTAATTCAACATTGTCCATTTTTATTACACAGAGTTTATTAGAACGGCACGCTCCAGCAATTCCCATTATCATTACAACCTTCATCATTAAATAAAAATCATTGGCGGCTTCAAACAGGAACTTATTCACATTTTCCCTGTCAAACACATTGGATTTTTTAGGTTTATACCCGTCATTTCTTCTTTTTAAAAATGCTCGAAGTTTAGGATACTTGGAAATATCAATGTTTTCCTCTATAGAAAAGGGTGGACTTCATCATGGAATATTTACACCATAAGCTTGAAGGAGACTTTAATACAGCAGATTTTTCCTGAAAGTACGCCAAAAGCACGGTTTCTGAAACTACAGTAGCAGTCTTTGTTTGGCACCATTTCTTGAAGTAGTGATACGTTGCTTCATACCTCTTCCTCAATTTTTCTGGCAGCAGCGACAGACAAGCGATATTTACTGATTCTTCTATATCCATTTGGCTATTATCCAAATCAATAAGTTTAAAATTTTCACAAGTTTTAATAATAACCTGTCAGCTTGACGTTATTGATAAAATAAGAATGTTTATGACGCTATAGAAACCGGCCAGAGCTGTCTTCATAATTTTATGCGAAAAGTATCGAATTAAATTAATAAAAATCCAAGAATAAATTCTGCAGGGAGGAGAATAGTATATTATTTTATATGGAGGAAAAGTGATACTTTTCATGGCGCGCTCGTGTTTAACAGCCGAACGGAGTGAGGCTGGTAATAGAGAGCAAGCCATGAAAAGTAACTTTTCCTCCAAATAAAATATGCTGTTTTTTCTTCAAATGTCGACAAATTAATACAAAAATATCTCTTTTTAATAGTAATAATATCTAATTATTATTAAAGATAAATGGGTTCGCAAGGCGGCTTAGACCACGGTTGTAGGTGGCCTTGCTTAGACCGGTGTCGGTGAATATAATGTAACATAAAGCTGTCAGTGGACACTGTCAACAATAATTATCTTTGATTGCGTCTCCGATTGCGTTTTAATTCCGTATTGATAAGCAGTTATTGAGTAAGTTCGATTAAATAATAACCAATTTATTCCTAAATTAGTGATTTTTAGAAATGCAGTCACAAATTGAGTGATAAATACAAATTGTAGTTTAATAAATCTTGAGTTGTTGACGCTTATTTTGTTGTCTGTTTATATTGTATCTATGTTGCTATGACAACACTTTTACCTCCGCCGGCGGAAAAGTGAAAAGTAAAGCTCCGGCGGAGGAAAAACGAAACTTCACGGCCGCCTACACAGTCGAGTAATGACGGATTTACTGACGTTTGAAGAAAAAAAAATCTTATATACACCATGGGATATAAGTACATTTTTATTACGCATGCATCATAATCAACGATTATCGCACGCTGCAGCGTGCATAAAATGATGTTTATGATGCGCCTACTTTTTTAAAGGTTGCTATAGAAACATTTGATCATGTCAAATGTGACAGATTAATATATTCGTCAATATACCCTTAAGTTTAATATTTAAAACATTTTTGAGATTATGAAGCATTTGTAATAAAAAATAGCGTATGATATACGTGTATAAGAAGCCTTTAAAGCCCTTGCGACATAGAAAACACTCCGCTGCGCGTCGTGTTTTGCAATATGTCGCGCGTGCTTTAAAAGCCCTCTTATACACTTATATCATAATATACTATTAATAGTCTCCAACTTTATTGTCAGCCCTCGCTATCGCTCGGGCACAAAATCGTCCTCGACTAGTAAATGTCACTTATATCCCTTATAGTAAAAATAACTATTTTGACACTGCTTTGAAGGACGTAAGTGAGAATTACTAAAATGATATCGATTGCCCTTGAGGACGGGTTGTTAGTCAACTTACCACCGTTGGTGGTAATAATTTATATCACCCTGTATTAATTTTGTTTAAACTACAAACATAGGAGATACCTTTAATTTTTTATTTAATCAACAACGTCAAGCTAACAATGTTTTATAAAAATGGAGTAATATTAAGTGAAATGAATATTAATAATACAATTATTATTACAGTTATGAACATTATTTACAAAATTTGCATAAATGTTTTCTCGTTTTTTCTCAATTTGTATAGACTGTTCGGACTCCATTAATTCTCCATCTCTAACCAAGTTTTCTGTTACTCTTGAAGTACTGCAGGAGACTTCTGGCTTCGTTATATTGTACAAAATTTTATTTGCAGCTTTCTTTTTATTGTTGACGCTCTCGGCTACATCCCCAATCGGTCCCTCCCATTGAACTGTCATATTTTCCAATTAAATGGGGTTGGGGGACATTCAACACTTTTTTCTTTTTGAGAGTATCTTTTAACTTGAGAGAGAGGTTTCACGCCGTAGCAAGTAGATACAACTGTAACAACATTGTTATCTATCCATCGCACGAATATTATTCCTTGTTCCTTGTCAATCACTGAATAATGATCTCCCCGGTTTGATTTTTTTTGCAAGTTCTTCTTTGTCGGAAGGGGATTGCCCTTCGGTATGCGATTTTCCAGTGCACCAGTAGCCAGCATCCCTCATATCTCTTAGTAGGTAAGCACTTGTAAATAAATTATCTACATAGAATTTATAGGAAAAATATTTTTTATTTTCTGGGAATTCTCGTAACATCATGAGTAGTGTAACCTTACCATACAATTCTTTTACTGATACAGATCGAAATTTATTAGGAAACCATCTTTATTATTGAGACAACACATCTTAAAATTAAAACTTATTGGTTTCCCTCTAATAAATTGCTTACAGCTATGTCTGCCGTAATATTTAGCCATTGACTCATCGTAGTTCATGCCTTTTTCGGGCACAAAAAGGTATAAAATTTTTTCTTTTAAATTATCCATGAGTGGTCGGATTTTCCAAGCTTTATCATTTCTATCAATATGGTTATTATGCGCACAGTGTAAGAATTGCATGATTTGCAAAAAACGATTTCTTCTCATAGCTTTTTTCACTAAAGGATTACCCATATCTGGCAATGAATCCCAGTAAAAACGCTTTCCAGGTTTCTCATTGTAGCCGCTAAGAATTAAAATTGATATAGCGCATTTCAATTCCTCACAGGTTATACATGGGTCAGATAATTTCTTGAACGCAGCATATTTTTGGGTTTTTTGGACTAGGTGCTGATAAAGCTTATCATCCCAAAATAATTCAAGCATTTGTACCGGCGTATAATCAGGATATTCAGAGTAATCAGGAATATAAAAAACGCTTTATTTGTTTTCTAGTTGACCCTCTACCCAATCATATTTGAGCTTTTCTTTATTTGTTACCCGTAGCCCTGTAACAGCAGAATAGCCTGGGTTCAACTTATCAGCTGTAAAAGTAAGTTCTTCATTGTTGTCTATCTCGTCAATGGCTTCGGATCTTACCTTGCTTTGTAGTTTTATTTCTGCCTGAGCTCGTAATTGACGAGGGGGAAGATGGTTCAAGTCCCCTTCAAGATCATCATCTCTAGATTCTTCGTCTGTCTGCAGGTTCTGTATATATCGCCTACACGTCGAGATCATCATTGTAGGCGATTTAGGGAGCTTCTTCAAGCGTAAACCCTTTTCTAAAATAAAATATAAAATATTGCTATAATACGGCAGTGTAAGCGTCTAGCGTTACATATATGTAACGATAAACTTTTGGAATATATTGAAAAAAAATATACTCCTCAAAATATTTTTAAAACGAATGTTTTCTTATAAAGACATGTTTTCTAAATATAATAATATCATGTAAATGACAAATATACAGCTGAATACAATTTTATTTACTTCCATTTTTCTTCTTTTTTGAATAAATGCACCCATCAAAGACATTAAAACATAAACACAAGAGCTGTCTGCCATTTAAAATGATGCAATCCCGTCAATTTACAGGTTTCAGATTGCGTAGGTAGCTCCATCTCTTATATTCGAGTGGACGTTTTGAAATTGAAATCTGTTTTATCAGCCGCTAAACTCGTTACATATATGTAACGCTAGGCGCTTATGGGTTAAAAAGCAAAATTCGTTGTAGAAAAACTTAATTTCGATGCCCGAATCTACTGAGTAACACCACCGTATGAGATAAAACAATGCATGTCAAAGTTGATGTATTATTGCTAATTATAATAATGGAGCAAATAATATAAATGTGTTTAATTATTGCGTTAAGGAGAAGGCAAAGCTATAATATCTAACTTCGATATTATAGATAAGAAACCCATATTATCAGAAATACTAAATAAACATATATTATATAAAAGATTATTTTCTTTAAATTTCAATATACAGGGTTAGGATAAAGTATCAGAACGGTCGATTATCTCAAAATATACAGGGGCTAGCAAAAAGTGTCTTATACAAAAGTTGTAGGGCTTTCAAACGTCTACATATCAGTGATAAACTGGAATATACAGGGTCACGTCACAAGTTCTGGAGAATCAAAGTTATATTTTCTTTAATGGAACACCCCGTATATTACTACATTTTTGAACTCTCTAGAAAAATCTAAACACATTTTGTGTATAATATCCTATACTTATCTTTAGCTGTTTACCGAATATTGACAGTTGAAAGTCGGGCATTTTGACACTTTGACAGGCTCTAAAATCTAAACCGCACGAGATAAAAGAAAACGGTTTGCACTTTCCTATCTTAGGTTTTCATAAGCTATCGAATGATAGTAACTTTGAATTTAATCGGAGGTTTAAAAGTTCCGGTTAATTTTATCCGCAGGTTAAATTCGAAGATACTGTAAATCGATAGTTTATGAAAACTTAAGATCGGAATGTGCAAACCGTTTTTTTTTATCTTGTGCGGTTTAGATCTTAGAGCCTGTCAAAGTGTCAAAATGCCCAACTTTCAACTGTCAATATTTGGTAAATTGCTAAAGATAGGTATAGGATATTATACACAAAATGTGTTTAGATTTTTCTAGAGAGTCCAAAAAGGTAGTAATATACGGGGTGTTCCATTAAAAAAAAACATATCTTTGATTCTCCACAACTTGTGAGGTGACCCTGTATATTCCAATTTATCACTGATATGTAGACGTTTGAAAACCCTACAACTTTTGTGTAAGACACTTTTTGCTAGCCCCTGTATATTTTGAGATAATCGACCGTTCTGGTACCTTATCCTAACCCTGTATATTAGGCTTTAGAGCTTAAATGCTAATTGACAATTTAGTTTAAATTTAATACCCAAACATTTTTAATTTGAATAAGAATATATAAAGTAAAGGAATTCAGGGAATATCCTCTTATTTTATTTCATAAGAAGGTACAGAAGTATCTTACCAAAGAATAATTTTATTTAATGCCATATACCCGAGTTTAATCTGTGATCCTTAAATAATGTAAAAATTTGAGTTTAATATGCTTTCCCAATATCTCTATTAATATTTGAAATATATTATATATCAAAATTTAATTATATAAAAATCAAAAATGTTTACCAAAACATAGGTAAATTAACATTAAGTCCGCTTTCAATAAAAAGAAAAGGAAAATTGAATTACGGGAAAATCAGGAAAATAATCTTTAAATTGTTAAAAGATTGTCAATATAATACAATATATAAATGAATTAATAAAAAATGTGTAAAGGTATTGATAATAATTCAAGTAAAATTGATATACAGATGTGGATCTGGAAAATAATTACCTAATCGAACGATCGAGTTCCCAAAACAAGATGTTCGTTCGCTTCCAGAAATTTAATGGGCAAATCATCCCGTTGGTTATTTCGAGTCATGTGATAAGGTTGCATCAATCAGAAGTATTACAAAAATAAATCATTTGTCAATAGATAACGCTACCAGAATAAATAATTAATATTAGAAATCAATTAAAATTTAACTAAGCAAATTTAAGTGTAATGGAAAAAGCATTTATTTGGTTTCATTGTAAAATAAATATAATTTTTATGAAAAGGAATAGCCTCGGGCAGTCTATGGTGAACTCGTTCATGATTTAAGTAAAAGGATCCAAAACCAAAAGTTTCCAAGTCCCCTAACTTGATCACAATAAATTACCATGCAACAAAAAAACAAATTTATTTCCAAGATTAGTTTTATCGGCAACTACGGACAAGGAACGCAGTTTAAAGCTGAATCCAACTTTACAACAGAGTGAATAAAAAAGTGATTTCCCTTAGCAACTCCACTTCCAAACATAAAAGTAAGAATTTATATCGCTTAGATCTGGGATTCTAGAAAATGCTTTGAATAAGAGCTGATAAGTTCACATAAAGAAATGTGGATGATTGTTGTGTGTTAAACCAGGTGCACTTTCTTTGTAAATTATAATAGCATGTGAACGTTTACTAAGCATGAGAATACGCGTTGCGTGTGGTGTAAATAGTATAGAACATGTGACACATTCCGCCTCCGATTATAGTATAGTTGTTGTAGTTAAATCACCGATTTCAAATATATCTTTGCGTTCTCTATGCGAACTCTAGCAATAAAAACTGCGACGTAGTCTACAAAATAAATAAATATCTTATCAAATTTTATTTGCTTCTAATGCGTTTTCAAATACGAAATTGTCTTCCAATATTACATTATAATTGAATGAATATATAAAAAATTAAATTCTTGATTTTTGTGACTTTCCTTTAAATTTACAGATGTTATATGTTTCTCCGTAACAATAGGCTCATTAAAAAAAAACAATCAAATTTCCATTACTTGTCCAAAATACTTCATAAAAATAAGCCATATTCAAAATTTTATATTAATTCGTTGAGCGGTTCTTGAAATATAAGAGTTTAAATATGCAGAATTCGAAGCGCGTCTCCATCGGAGATGTGGCGTAATAAAATAGGAACAGTTCTGTTGCTAGGCCGCGATCCGCGCCACCAACAATATTTTGTTGAATTTCTTCATCCCACCAATAGGGTTGGATAGGGTTGATATGCTCAGTAAGATATCCTAACGCTTCTTCTGTTGCTTGTTTCACACATTGCTTAATATATTCCTAATGCTCTGTATTGTTATTGAATTGCTGTAGCTGGAGTTTCTGGTCGAGTCTATTTTTGTATAAATCTGCAGTGCTTTCGTGCTCCAGGCTCTCCAGATTATATCGTGGTTGCTTTATTTCATTAGATTGGCTTTGTTCTGGTTGGCGTTCTTGTTTGTGTTTCTTATTCCTTTTTAGAAATATGAGGATTTTGGTTTTGAGCAGATTATGGTCGCTGCCACATGTTGCGCTTCTGTGTACCCTGACATCATATATCTTCATAGATGTGCTCTGTTGGACGATAGTATAATCTATAATGGATCGTTGGTTTCTTGAATTTCGCTCCCATGTGTACTCATGAATCCAGGGGTGTTGGAAAAATCCGTTCATTATTGTAAGTTCATTTTGCTCACATAGTTGGATCAATCTGAGACCGTTGTCGTTTGTTACATTCTCGCCAAATCTTCCAATCACTTTGTTATCCGGTTTGGTTCCAGTTCTTCCGTTTGGGTCGCCGAGTATTATGACCTCTCTTGTGTTTCCGATTTTAGATATTTCTTGGTAAAGCAGCTCAAAGAACTCGTCTTTCTTATTTACCGGAGCATCGTCGTTGACAGCATACACTCCGAATATAGTCAGCTTGAGTCCATACGTATCTGCACGTATCTGCTATTTCTATTCCAGAAAGGCCATCTCACAACTATTCATGGAGCATGATCTTTATCTGCCAACTCTACGCTCAGAGTTAGTTAAAAGCTTTATACTGTACTATGCAAAAAAATGCACAATTATCTGCCATTTGAAATAAACTAAATGAAAAAACCTTTG
>MU186645.1:0-18255 GCA_016904865.1 Pissodes strobi | reverse complement strand
TGTTTATTTAAGGTCGATAATTTATTTAACTTTATTAAAGGGAATACTTTGACGAACTAACTGATGAAAAAACGTCAATCTATAATTGGCGAAAATTTTTCCGTTATAAAAACAAAAATATAGGGGAGAAGGATAAGTCAATAAAACAGTTTTGCTGGGCAGCCACCTGGAACCAAATTTCTTGATTTTCTCGAACAACTTCATGCAACGCAGGCGTAATTTCATTTTGAAATAGTTCAAGAAAATATTTTGCGGTTAAATTTTGATTTAAAAAGAGTGGCCCAATGATATGATGTCCCAAAATGCCAGCCCACACGTTGATTTTTGGGGATGCTCCGTCCTTGTTTCAATAAACCAAAATTCATTTCCTTGGTTCCAGTTTGAAAAGTTTTTACCGTGCGTTCAATTTACATTTCAATTTCAATACATTTTGATTCGCTGTAACTTTTTTGTTCTTAAAGATATCGAGGTAAACAAAAAACGGAATGTAGGGTTGGTGGCCAAGTTTTTTTCCAAGTTACATATAAAACAAAACAGTAGCAATTTTCTGACATATAAGCCTACTTTATATTTTTTTAAATGGAACACCCTGTATATTACTACATTTTTGGACTTTCTAGAAAAATCTAAATATATTTTGTGTATAATATCCTATACCTATCTATAGCTGTTTACCAAATATTGAGAGTTGAAAGTCGGGTATTTTGACATTTTGCCAGGCTCTAAAATCTAAACCGCACAAGATCAAAGAAAACGGTTTGCACATTCCTATCTTAAGTTTTCATAAACTATCGAGTGACAGTATTTACGAATTTAACCCGCGAATAAAATTAACCGGAACTTTTAAACATCCGGTTAAATTCAAAGTTACTGTCATTCGATAGCTTATATAAACCCAAGATAGGAATGTTTTCTTTGATCTCGTGCGGTTTAGATTTTAGAGCCTGTCAAAGTGTCAAAATGCCCGACTTTCAACTGTCAATATGTCGTAAACAGCTTAAGATAGGTATAGGATATTATACACGAAATGTGTTTAGATTTATCTAGAAAGTCCAAAAATGTAATAATATACAGGTTGTTCCATGTAAAAAAAAATATAAAGTAGGCTTATATGTCAGAAAATTGTAAGTGTTTTGTTTTATCTGTGACTTAAAAAAAACTTGGCCACCAACCCTACATTTTGTTTTTTTGTTTACCTTGATATCAAACAAAAAAGTTACAGCGAATCAAAATGATATCAAGATAAATTGAACGCACGGTACATTAGTTTCGTTATTCAAGGTAAAAGTACATTCGTCGGTGAAACAAATATTTTGCTAAAATTCCCTGTCATTATTCATGTCATCATATTAAAACAAAAATCAGCCCTTCGAATCATGTCCCCATCTCTTAGTTCTTGAACTCTACGGTATTTATACGGAGAATATTTATGTTTATGTAATTAATAGTCGTGCAACGGTTGTATGATGTTTCCCCACTTCGTCTCCAATATGCCTAGTAGTTATAATTCCCTTATTTTCTTCAACACCTAACAAAATATTAAAATCTTTATCATTCTCTGCAGGATTATTTCCTTCGTCTTCTCTTTCGCATTTACATTTATTGAGAAGCGTTCCACTATTTTCAATTTTTTTGAATTATTCTGGTTATGGTGGACATTGCTGGAATTGGCCTCTCTGGATAATGTCCTGCAAACATATTCTGCTGCTGTTTACTGCATAATACAACTTAACTATAGCAATATTTTCAGACGTAGAATAGTTCAAAACTAAATAATATTTATAGTTAAAAAAATTGTCAAGCTTGGTTTGAATTTGAATCTGACACAATCAATCAAAATATCGTTATTAAAATTCAGACCCGTATTATCCATTTTAGGAAAATAAAAGATAACATTATTTGTTAAATAACTTAGGATAGACTGCATGAAAATTATTAAAATTTTGCAACTGAGTTTAGTTTATAGAGTTCTTTAAAAAGTTTAGATAAACTTTTGCTTTAAAATAAATTGGGAGGCAATATATGACCACCTTAAATTGTGCATGGGATTTCCTATGTTGCGCCAGCCAATGCACCATCCTGTATAATTAGCCCTAACGTTACTGTAATATTTTTAACCTGTTGCGATTCGGTTTAGCCGTTTTGGTGTTTTGGATATTTCTAGTTACCTTTGGTTAGTCGTTCAATCATTTTTCGGTTAGTTTCAGTTAGTTCCAATTTATTTTAGTCTCTAAACAGACTCCTATACGTTATAATCAAATTTAATCTCTTTGGTTAGTTTTGGTTAGTCGTCAAAATTCGTTTCGTTTTGATTGGTACCTATTCCGATACGTTTTAGCCCATTTTGGTGCCTTTGGTTAGTTGTGGTTAGTTTTGGTTAGTCATTCAATCAGCTTTCGATTAGTGTTAGTTGCTTTTAATTTATTTTAGTTATTTGAACCGGATCCGATGCGGTATAACCAATATTAATGTTTTTAGTTAATTTTAGTTAGTCGCCAAAATTCGGTTAATTTAAGATCGTTTCAACTTACCCTAATATTCTTAATCTGCTCCGATATGTTTTAGCCTCTTTTGGTTCTTTTCGTTACTTTTGGTTAGTGGTTCAATCAACTTTCGGCTAATTTCACTTAGTTTTATTTTATTTTAGCTATTTGAACCAGTTTATTTTGGTCATTTGAACCAGACGTTAGAACCAATTATAGTGTTTTTGGTTAGTCACCAAAATTCGGCTAATTTGGGTTAGTTTTAACTTACTTCAATATTTTTAATCTCTTTCGATACGTTTTGGCTCGTTTTGGTGCTTTTAGTTACTATTGGTTAGTTATTCAATCAACATTCGGTTACTTTCAGTCAGTTCCAATTTATTTTAGTCAATTGAACCGGTTCCGATACGTTATAACCAATTTAAACATTTTTGGTTAATTTTAGTTAGTAGCCAAAATTTGATTAGTTTGGGTTAGTTACTTATTTTAATACCTTTAATCAGTTCCAATACGTTTTAGCCCTTTCTGGTGTTTATGGTTATTTTTGATTAGTTTTGGTTAGTCATTCAATCAGCTTTCGGCTAGTACCTATTAGTTAGTTTCAATTTATTTCAGTCATTTGAACCTGATATGATACATTATAACCAATTTTAATGCTTTGGTTAATTTCATTTAGCCGCCAAAATTCGGTTAATTTAAGTTAATTTAATATTTTTAATATGTTCCGATATGTTTTAGCCCTTTCTGGTGTCTTTGGTTAGTGTTGGTTATTCGTTCAATCAACTGTCAGTTTATTTCAGTTAGTTTTAATTTATTTTAATCATTTTAGCCAGTTTCGATACGTTATAAACAACTTTAGTGTTTTTGGTTATTTTTCGTTAGTCACCAAAATTCGGTTAATGTGGCTTAGTTTTAACTTACTTCAATATCTTTAATCTATTTCGATACGTTTTGGCCCGTTTTCATGCTTTTAGTTACTATTTGTTTGTTTTGGTTAGTCGTTCAATCAAATTTCGGTAAAGTTCAATTAGTTTCAATTTTCAGTCATTTGAGCCGGTTCCGATACGTTATAAGCCTTTTTAATGTTTATGGTTACTTTTGGTTAGTCATCAAATTCGGTTAATTTGGTTAAGTTTTAACTCACTTCAGTATTTTTAATCTATTTCGATACGTTTTAGCCCGTTTTGATGCTATTGGTCAGTTATTCGTTCAATCGACTTTCGGTAAAATTCAGTGAATTTTGATATATTTTAGTCATTTGAACCGGTTCCGGTAAGTTATAAGCAATTTTTATGTTTTTGGTTAGTTTTGGTTAGGCGCCAAAATTCGGTTGATTTTAACTTACCTTAACATTTGTAATCTGTTCTGATAAGTTTTAGCCAGTTTTGGTGCTTTTAGTTACTGTTGGTCAATCAACTTTCGGTTACTTTCGCTTAGTTCCAAATTATTTTAGCCACTTGAACCGGATCCGATACGTTATAAGCAAATTTAATTTGTGGATTGTTTTCGTTAGTCGCCTAAATTCGGTTCGTTTTGGTTAGTTTTAACTTACTTTAATTTTAGTGACCTGTTCCGATACGTTTTAGCCCGTTTTGGTGCTTTCGGTTAGTTGCAGTTAGTTGCAATTTATTTTAGTCATTTGAACCGATTCCGATACGTTATAATTAAATTTAAGTTTAAATAAACAAACTAACACAATCTCTCACGCGTATGACGTCATGAATTTGGCAAATGTAGCATGCACTTTTTTAAAAAGAAAACAGAATCTTTTTCAATGTTAAAAACGAGATTTTGAACGTTCAATTTGAAACAAATATTAGACTGGACGTCTCATATAATCAAGACTTAACTTTCGAGGTAAGTTTTTTCGTTCTTAATAAGCGGTACCTGAATTATAGGTTAAATATAACTCGATGGACAACGGTCAATCCAATTTAAGTCACAAAGCATTGTATTAATATTTAAATATTGATGTTAACAAAAAAACATTTCCTATATCAAAGAAATTCTGTAGAATTATATGCTACAAACTATACACACCTAACAAAGACGCGAGCGTAAGTTGAATCAAATATGTGCCTATATTATCCTATGAAACACAGTATCAATAAAAATAATCTAATTTAATTCAATAATTGGTGCACTAAACAATGTTGGCAACTAATTAACGAAAGAATCGAGTACTTGGTTCAGCTTAATACCCTCGGGAATCATCTGAAAAGCAAAAGGTTTCATTGATACTGAAATACAATCTTTTATACTCACCTTTGGAATCCTAATTTGCGGTCGAGAAGGAAATATGGCCGGGAAAATGTTTAATTTGGGATATTTTCCGATGCTTTTGTTAATCGAAACACGCAGGCATAGGGAGTTTTTACCTACATTCAATACCTATGCCGCCAATTTTCCTCGTTGGATGTTTATCGATCAAAGTATTTAAATGGAGTTTTCGTGTTTTTGTTTCGGAGATAAATTGTTGTATAGAGAGCCACTTAATCAAACATGAAAACATATTCATGGACATTTGTTGGCAATTTTGCTTATTTTAAAATTATTCCTTTTCAAATACTCGCCTAAATTTACTGTGTTGATTCCTATGTATATTAAGTTAACATCAGATATTTTTGCAGCTAATCTAAATTATTTTGTCACATAACGGAACTCAATTTTTAATGTAGGAAGCCGTCATAATATGTATTATATTCGTATGCTTGTGTAAAATCGAAAATCAATTATTAATAGAAAAGGACGTCGACAAAAAGAAACAAATAAGTTTATTTAAAATTAAACAAGGTTTAGATAAAAAAAGCATACGTTCTAAATACCTCCAAGATCGCTATGTCTAAATCACATCAAATCAATAAATTCAAAAACAGCAGTGCCATCCACACAGTTGATTACCTTACGAAGAAAGCGCTTAGAAATTGAAATTTTTGTCTGATCGTTAACACACAAGAACAAATTATGAGTATTGACAAAGAAAAATTATCTATGCCTTTCGAACCAGCTTATGTAAAGTTGCTTAAGAAGGAAATGTATTTGTATGCACTGTGCAGTGTTGTATTACAATCTTAGATTTCACCACCAATCATGTTTCTAGAGACAGTAAGACAACTAACCCGAAAGTTTACGAGTGTCTCGCGAGAGCTTTACTTTGGTTGCCGTCAAGGTCGAATGTTACAAATGCGGATATAGACATCAAATTCATTCAAAGAAGGGGGATTCTTTGTGAATATATTCGCGGAAACACATGCAAGCTGTGTATATTACAATAAGTAATATTTCACTTTTCGCATGGCCCTCCGCTCGCTACCGCTCGCTACGAGGGCTCAAGAAAAGGAAACTAACCAGGTAGGTGCTAACCCAAACGTAACCCAAGACATACCCAAAATCAAGTAAAAAACTGTTTAAAAGCTTAATCGTAAAAAAAACAAAAAAAAAGCAACGGGGTTTGAACCCGAGCCGCCGCCGATAGCCACAGAATTGAGACCTAACCATCTAAACCTCTAGACCGCGACGGCTCATGCTGCAAATTGATTGCATCGCGAAGACATCGAATGAATTCGCTCGAATCACGCCACCTACACTAGATGGTGTTGGAGACGCTTTTACCTTGACGGCAGCCAAAGTAAAGCTCTCGCGAGACACTCATGAAAGTTTTATTAATTACACTAACAAAAATTTCAATGTTGGTCCCCTAAGTACTACCTGATAGCATACGAAGTAAAAAGTGTAACTGTTGCTTATCACTTTAGCATTATACGATCATTCATTTTATTTAACATAAATATTGGGCATAAAATTCAAAAAAATATCTAAAGTTTGTAACGGGATTATTTAATTTCTTAACAACGGGTCCATATACCTGGTTCATAGGGGTGTGGCTTGTAGAGACGATAGTTGGGTGAAGACGGCACAAAATTTTCTAATGCAAATATATCAATGATTTTTAAGCTTTGAAATTAGAGTAGTAAAATTTAGTAAAATACGCGTTCTAAGAATATTGAGAAACCTGAAGAGAAATTGCATAAACTCACTTGAGCTTGACTTGAGGATACCAAAAACATCTAAGATTATCATTAAACTATTTATCTAAATATCAAGTATTCTCTCAGGAAAACGAGTACAATTTAAAAGTAATTAGGTATCAAACCTAATTGCGATTACGGTATCATGTTTAAGATAATAATAAAATTCTTTGAAATCACTATTACCAAAACTATAATACCCCTATCTTAAAGTTCTAAATCATTAATACTGCCTAGTTAATTTTTTTTAAAATATTCTTAACTAAATCCTGAATTTTTAAAGTCCTGAATATGTAACAGAACGCCTTAAATAAATATTAATACCCCTAATTAAAAAATCAATTGTAAATTAATCCCATGGCAGCGATAATATCAGTGGACAAATAAGCCTTTGACGCCTACTGGTTTCGCGGTGAAACCATTTGAATTTGAATTTTTATTCAGCCGCCTGCCGGTTTTGCAGCAAAACCGCAGTTGGTCACGTGTTCTAGAGACCCCTCTTAATTGGTTCAATACGTTTGGCGCCAGTAAATTATCGCCATGCTGATATTGTGTGGCCCGATACAGGTTGTAAACAGCGTGTGCTGTAGTGTGGACATTTTTTTTATCTTTTTTTAAGTGTTTTAACGAAATGGCAGGTATGTAATATACGTAGGTCTATTGCAAAAGACCAGTTATGAAGTTTTATGTGTCTATTACAGATATTTTACAGTATGCTCTATATTTTTTACACAAAACGGTCGCATAGTGAAACCAGTAGGCACAAAATGTGATAATATTTTTTTAGGAAAGAATCACGCGTATTCCTTTGATGGGCTTCAAAGGATGGAACCTGAAGGATTATTTACATTTATTGATGAGATACCATCTGATAATGAGTCGGATGTAGGTGACATGAGTGAAAATGAGCAAAACGAGGAAACTGCATCGCAAAATAATGAAGGAAACGCTTTATTTGATATTTTGAACTTACCCATAGATTTTTAAAATGATGCCGAAACGATAGCTGAAAACAGTGGATCGGAAAGTGAGGATGATATTCCCCCTTTCAATTATACGCCAGACAGAATTATTAATAAAAGCCCGATTTGGACAAAATTCTCAAAAAATGCCCAAGAAATTTTCAATATTTCAGTGAAAGTACAGGACCAAATATTGACGCAAATTTAGAAGCGCCACTTGAAGTTTTTCTAGCAGTTTTTCCTGAGGACCTAACTGACCATATTTTATTTCAAACCAGCCTGTACGCCCTCCAAAAATGTGGGAGTTCAACTGTTTTTGGTCAAAAAAATCAAAATGAAATGCGAAAATGTTTGGCCCTTAACATGATGATGGGAATAAAGAGGTTGCCGAGTTTACGCGATTTTTTGTCGGCTAATTATATTCTTAGAGACCACTTTATTAGCTCCGTCCTTTCTAGGGATCGTTTCGTATGGCTGCTTGGGAATTTTGACCTAAATGATAACGCGATTATTCCAGAATAAGGGTGTCCCAATTACGATAAATTATATAAATTGCGACCAGTTATAGAAAGGTTATCTGAAGACAACACTCTAAAAAGAGGACGGCCTTCTTCAGTTGATTTGAATACTTGGTTTTGTACACATTTATTTTATGTACATGTTTTTGCCTACTGGTTTCAATATGAAACCGCCTTCTGAAATCTGCTTTTTAAAAAAATATATATTTTTGTATTATCTTCTTACTAAATTAACTCCCCATTAATAATATTTAAACAAAAAAAGCTATACAAGGATTATAACAAAAATTCCGGTTAAAGGGATAAACAGAAAACAAATAATAAATCAAATTAAACTGACCTGTGAAGAAAATAGTATATATTCAATGAAGACATATAGGGGAGATCGAAGTGAGCTCAACTCGGTAACTTGCTTATGGAGGAAAACCTAAAGTTATAGTTATGCAAGGCGATCTACTGCCATAAGATTTACAGTAAATTACAATAACTGTTTAGCATTTAAGTAATTGTACGAAATGCAAAAAGTATATTAGATAATTACAATAATATTAGCAAGACATTTTCTAACGAAGATAATATTATATACGGAAATGAAGAAAGTCGGAAAAAATTATTGATCAAATAATTATAAGAAAACGGTGATAGATGCGATAAGAGGTAATAAACAAAAAAAAACATTTAATGGTAGTTTCGATAAGCATTTAAGTAAATGTACATAATACAAAGAAGTAAATCAGGTAATTACAATAATATCAGCAAGATATTTGTCAACCAAGATAATATCATATACGGTAATGAAGAAAGTCATTAATAATTAATTAAATAACAGTAATATATAGGACAAAAGGTAATAAACCATTAAAAAGCATGTAACGATAGTTTCGGCAAAGATAAGGTAAAATAAGTAATTATATGGCTTACTTGTAAGTCATTTTCATACAAAGGTCACATCGAAGGCAGAATTCACTGGCAGTGATTGAGGGATATTCCCTCGCTCATACGGCTACTTAGCTGGCCACTGGCCCCAATTAGTGCTTAACTGCGCCATGTGAAGCTGCACGTCACGCCTTGCATGTCAGCATCAGTGCGACAAAAAGGATCTCAAACTGGCAGGAATGAATCTTGAGAAATTCTCTAGGCTAGCGAAAGATCGGGCGAAGGAAGGACCCTAGTTAAATTATAAATAATACTACATATCTAATATAGAAACACTAAAATATTATATAGCTTTTGAAAAAGGTAACCTCGGTTTACCTAGAATGCTTTTACCAGACGATATTGTCAGTGTGCTTGCCAATTTATCTCATGAGAAATTATTAGGAATATTGGACTTAATGGCCAAAACTACAACGATAATATCTCGACTTTGAAAAATTGGCTTTTCTCGTTATCATTGACCACGTTGACAACCCCTTGTCAAGTACCAAAATATATTATTGATCTTCGTCAAGAGAACTTTCAAAAATTAGAGGACCACAGAACACTTTAGAGCTGTACCGGCGGTACCGGTTGGGTACGTTCCCAGATATTCCGTTCCCAGATATTCCGTAAATGTTTTAAATTTTAAGATATAAATTCTAAGTTCAAATAGATACGATAAAAGATAAGATAAGATATTAAATACTTATGTTAGATAAAGAGAATATCAACCACATAAATCTACCAGTGAAGGGGAAGAAACTATATTTCTGGGTTTGGTAGCGTTTACAACGCTACAACTTCTAAATGAACTAATTTGTACATCTCTTCAAATAGACATTTTTGTGGCTGGCAAATTCTAAGGAAAAAACCCTGTACAATACTTCATGGATGTTGCTAAACCGGAGGTAAAATAATTTTACTATTGATCTATGAGAACACTTAAAGTACTACAATCATTAGACTTTCTTGGTGCTATTCAAATCAATCAATAACGGTAATGAAAGAACTATATATTTATCTTCAAATAAAAATAATTTAGTCATATTATAATCTTTTTAAAGAATTTTAGGCCTATAATACCCCTACCTTAAGTTCTAAATCATTAATACTGCCTAGTTAATTTGTTTTTAAATATTCTCAACTAAATTCTGATTTTTTTTAAGTTCTGTATATGTAACAGAATGCCTTAAATAAAACTCATTAAATAAAGAATAAATCCACTTTTTAAAAAATCAATTATAAATTAATCCCATGGCAGCGATAATATCAGTGGCCAAATAAATAGAAAACAAATAATAAATCAAATTAAATTGACCTATGAAGACTATATATAGTGAATGAAGACCTACAGGGGAAATCGAAGTGAGCTCAATTCGTTAACTTGCTTATGGAGGAAAACGTATAGTTATAGTTGTGCAAGACGGTCTACTGCCATAAGGTTTACAGTAAATTAGAATAACTATTTAGCATTTAAGTAATTGTACGAAATGCAAAAAGTAGATTAGATAATTACAATAATATTAGGAAGACATTTTCTAACGAAGATAATATCATATACGGAAACGAAGAAAGTCGGGAATGATTATTGATCAAATAATGATAAGAAAATGGTAATAGATGCGATAAGAGGTTATAAACAATAAAAAAGCATTTAACGGTAGTTTCGATAAATATAAGAGAAGTTATCATATGGCCTACAGTAAATTACAGTAAGGGCGTAGCATTTAAGTAAATGTACATAATACAAAGAAGTAAATCAGGTAATTACAATAATATCAGCAAGATGTTTGTTAACCAAGATAATATCATATACGGTAATGAAGAAAGTCGTTAATAATTAATTACATAACAGTAATATATAGGACGAAATGTATAAACGATAAAAAAACATGTAACGGTAGTTTCGGCAATGATAACGTAAGGTAAGTAATTATATGGCTTACCTGTATGTCATTTTCATACAAAGGTCACACAGAAGGCAGAATTCACTGGCAGTGGTTGAGGGATATTCCCTCGCTCATACGGCTACTTAGCTGGCCGCTGGCCCCAATTAGTGCTTTACTGCGCCATGTGAAGCTGCACGTCACGCCTTGCATGTCAGCATCAGTGCGACAAAAAGGGTCTCAAACTGGCAGGAATGAATCTTGAGAGATTCTCTAGTCTAGCGAAAGATCGGGCGAAGGAAGGACCCTAGTTAAATTATAAATAATACTAAATATCTATTATAGAAACACTAAGATAATATATACCTTTTGAAAAAGGTAACCTCAGTTTACATAAAATGATTTTACGAGACGATATTGCCAGTGTGCTTGCCAATTTATCTCATGAGAAATTTTAAGAATATTGGACTTAATTGCCAAAACTACAACGATAATATCTCGACTTCGAAAAATAGTCTTTTCTCTCCCTACATGTTCATCGGTCGGAATGGAAGACCACTCGTTATCATTGACCACGTTGACAACCCCTTGTCAAGTACCAAAATATATCCTTGATCTTCCTCAAGAGAACGTTCAAAAATTAGAGGACCACAGAACACTTTAGAGCTGTACCGGCGGTAGCGGTTGGGTACGTTCCCAGATATTTCGTTCCCAGATGTTCCGTAAATGTTTTAAATTTTAAAATATAAATTCTAAGTCAAATAGACACGTTAAAAGATAAAAGAAGATATTAAGTTCTTATGTTAGATAAAGAGAATATCAACCACATAAATCTACCAGTGAAGGGAAAGAAACTATATTTCTGGGTGTGGTAACGTTTACAACGCTACAACTTCTAAATGAACTAATTTGTACATCTCTTCAAATAAACATTTTTGTGGGTGGCAAATTCTAAGGAAAAAAACCCTGTACGGTACTTCATGGATGTTGGTAAACCGGAGGTAAAATAATTTTACTATTGATCTATGAGAAGACTAAGGGAACTACAATCATTAGAGTTTCTTGGTGCTATTCAAATCAATCAATAACGGTAATGAAAGAACTATATTATTTATCTTCAAATAAAAATAATTTAGTCATATTATAATTTTGTTGTCGTTTCAATCTTTTTAAAGAATTTTAGGTCGGTTTTTGTACGCAATACGTTTGGCACGATCGCCTACCGTCGTTATTGTGTTGTGAAGGCCGTTTTCGCATGTCATCATTAGAATAATAAGGGTGATACACGAGTTACTGCCTTATTGGCAGGGAGTAAGCAATAAGGGAGAATTTGCATATGATCATAAAAATAACATGGATGGTACTTCACTTCGTGCCATATTGCTTTTTGGTTATTTTCTCAAATCAGATCGTATATACAGTGTATCTCACATTTCATGACTCCCATATTACAGCTCCCTTAATAATAGTTCTTTTTTTATAATATTTTGGTTGAAAGTTCCTACCCCGCAGTTGATTACGGACAAAAAAAAAATAATTTTCACCAGTGACATTCGTCGCTATAATAAAAAAATTGATATTCTTATTTGGCATAAGCAAAACCCCCTAGGTCAAATTTTAAAGCAATACAAAGAGGGTGACTACATCATAAAATAATAAAAAGTTTTTACAAAAAATTAAAACCCGTTATCAACATTGAAAATGTTTTTGTTTGCCTATTATGGGGTATCAAATCACGAAAAAGTGCCTGCTACATTTGGCACATCACGTAATATACGTGAGAGATCGTGTTAGTCTGTTTCTGAGGACGGAATCGGTTCAAATGACAAAAATAAATTAAAGCTATCTGAAACTAACCGAAAGTTGATTGAACGACTAACCCAAACTAACTAAAAGTTATCAAAAGCACAAAAAGGGTTAAAATGCATCGGAGCAAATTAAAAAAATAAAAGTTAAATCTAACTCAAAGTAACCGAAATCTGGCGAATAACCAAAACTAACCATAAAAATTAAAATTGATTATAACCTATCTGATCCGGTTCAAATTACTAAATTAAATTGGAACTAACTGAAATTAACCGAAAGTTGATTCAACGACTAACCGAAAGTAACCAAAAGCTCCAAAAAAAGCTAAAACGTATCGGAACAGATCAAAAATATTAAAGTAAGTTAAAACCAACCAAAACGCACCGAATTTTGGCGACTAACCAAAACTACCCAAAAACATTACAATCGATTATAATGTATCGGCGCCGACTGAAATGACTAAAATTAAAAACTAACTGAAATTAACTGAATATTGATTGAACGACTACCCACGACGAATATCTAACCCAACCTAACCCAAACTAACCAAAAGCACCAAATATGGCTAAAACGTATAGAAACAGATTAAAAATATTATAGTAAGTTAAAAATAACCCAAATTAACCGAATTTTGGCGACTAACCAAAATTAAACAAAAACATTAAAATTGGTTATAACATATCGGAAAGTTGAATGAATGACTAACCAAAACTAATCAAAAGTAACCAAAAGCACCAAACCGGGCTAAAATGTATCGAAATAGGTTACACAAATTAAAGTAAGTTAAAACTAACCAAAACCAATCGAATTTTGGCGACTAACGAACACTAACCAGAAACATTATATTTCACTATAACGTATCGGAGCCGGTTCAGATGAATACTTTGGTTTCTTGACAGTGAGTTTCCAAGGTCGCATCACGACGCGGAAAATTTTAGTGAACGTGACGACACGGTTTATGCATAACTGATTACAACGTATCGGAACCCGCTCAAATAAGTAAAATAAATTGAGACTAAGTGAAAATAACCACAAGTTGATTGGACGACTAACGAAAATTAACCATATCTATTAAAATTGATAAGATCATATGGGAACCAGTTCAAATGACTAAAATAAGTTGAGAATAAATGAAACTAACCGAAAGTTGACTAGGCGACTTACCAAAACTAACCAAATTTATTAAAACTCGGTATAACGTATCGGAACCGGCCCAAGTAAGTAAAATAACTTGAGAATAAGTGAAACTAAGCGGAAGTTGATTAGACAACTTACCAAATTTATTAAACTTGATTATAACGTATCGGAACCGACTCAAATGACTAAAATAGGTTGAGACTAAATGAAACTAACCACAGATCTAGGAAGGGGAAACTAACCGCAAGTTGATTAGACGACTAACCAAAATTATCCGAATCTATTAAAATTGATTCTAACTTATCAGAACCAGCTCAAATAAGTTAAATAAGTTGAGACTAAGTGAAACTAACCAAAAGTTGATTAGACGACTAACCCAAACTAACCAAATCTATTAAAATTGATTATAACGTATCGAAACCGACTGAAATGACTAAAATAAGTAGAGACTAAGTGAAACTAAACCGAAGTTGATTAGACGACTAACTAAAAGAAACCACATTTATTAAACTTAATTATAACGTGTCGAAACCGACTCAAATGACTAAAATAAGTTGAGACTAAGTGAAACTAACCGATAGTTGATTAGACGACTAACCAGAAGTAACCAAATCTATTAAAATTGATAATAACATATCAGAACCGACTCAAATAAATAAAATAAGGTGAGATTAAGTGAAACTAACCGAAAGTTGAATAGACGACTAACCAAAACTAACCAAATCTATTGAAACTAATTAAAACTTATGGGAACCGGCTCAAATAATTAAAATAGGTTGAGACTAAGTGAAACTAACTGGAAGGAAGTTGATTAGACGATTATCCAATACTAACCAAATTTATTAAAATTGATTATAACGTATCGCAACTGACTCAAATGACTAAAATAAGTTGAGACTAAGTGAAACTAGCCGAAAGGTGATTGGACGATTAACCAAATCTAAACAAATATATCAAAATTGATTATAATGTAAGGGAACCGGCTTAAATAGGTAAAATAAGTTGAGACTAAGTGAAACTAACCGAAAGTTGATTGGACGACTAACCAAATCTATTTAAATTGGTTACAACATATCGGAACCGGCTCAAATAAGTAAAATAATTTGAGACCAAGTGAAACTAACCGGAAGTTGATTGACTACTAACCAAAACTAACTAAATCCATTAAACTTGATTATAACGTATTGGACCCGGCTCAAATAAGTAAAACAAGTTGAGACTAAGTGGAACTAACCGAAAGTTGATTATACGACTAACCAAAACTAACCAAATCTATTAAAATTGATTTTAACGTATCCGAACCGACTCAAATATCTAAAATAAGTTGAGACTTAGTGAAACTATACTATCCGAAAGTTGATTCGACGACTAACTAAAGATATTCTAATCCATTAAAATTGATTTTAAAGAATCGTAACCGGTCCAAATGACTAAAATAAGTTAAGACTATGGAAAACTAACCGAAAGTTGATTGGACGACTAACCAGAACTAATCAAATCTGTGAAAATTGATTATAACGTACCGGAACCGGCTCAAATAAGTAAAACAATTTGAGACTAAGTGGAACTAACCGAAAGTTGATTAGACGACTAACCAAAACTAACCAAATCCATTAAAATTGATTTTAACGTATCCGAACCGACTCAAATATCTAAAATAAGTTGAGACTTAGTGAAACTAAACTAACCGAAAGTTGATTCGACTAAAAATATCCTAATCCATTAAAATTGATTTTTACGAATCGTAACCGGCTAAAATGATTAAAATAAGTTGATAGTAGGTAAGTGAAATGAATCGAAAGTTGATTAGACGACTAACCAAAACTTACTAAATCTATTAAAATTGATTATAACGTATCGAAACTGACTCAAATGACTAAAATAATTTGAGACTAAGTGAAACTAACCGAAATTTAATTGAACGACTAACCAAAACTAACCAAATCCATTAAAATTGATTATAACGTATCGGAAGTGGTTCAAATGACTAAAATAAGTTAAGACTAAGGAAAACTAACCGAAAGTTGATTCGATGACTAACCAAAAATAACCTAATCTATTAAAACTGATTATAACGTAATTAATTTAAACGTATCGGAATTCAAATGACTAAAATAAGTTAAGACTAAGGGAAACTATCAGAAAGTTGATTGGCCAACTAACCAAAAGTAACCAAATCTATTAAAATTGATTATAACGTAACGGAACCGGCTCAAATAAGTAAAAAAAGTTGCGACTAAGAGAAGCTAACCGAAAATTGATTAGACGACTAACCAAAACTAACCAAATCTATTAAAATATATTATAACGTATTGGTACCGACTCAAATGACTAAAATAAGTTGATACTTAGTGAAACTAACCGCGTTAGATCGGGGATTGCGAGACGAATCGAATGCAGTTTTACAACCACCACTACTGATGTTATAATTAGTAAAAACGAACGAAACTTGAAGTAATATGCATTTATGTGGTTCATTTTGGGAAACTAAACTTGCGTAATCTGCTAAAAGTAATTTTTTACATTAGATTGTGTTAAGGGTGGGTGAGGGTGACTTTTAGTTTCTCACGACATACTAGTCGTGTTTCGTATCGTTAGATCGAGGAATGTGAGACGAATCCAATGCAAATGGTCTTTTGCTTTTTCCAACCACACTTATAACGTTTTAAATTGTAAAAAAGGACGAGACTTGAAGTAATATACATTTATTTGATATATTTTGGTAAACTAAACTTACGTAATCTAACCTGATCTCACCCAAGCTTCTATCAACTATATATTTCCACACAATTATGAGTTTTCTCAGATCTCAAATTTAATAAGCGTTGCATTCTGCTTCGGCCTTTTCAATGTCCTTCCCGGTTGCATCTTTGTGTAGGACTGTGATTTTTTTTTTAATTATTATTATTTTCGCATAACTTGCTTACTTGGCATTATTTAATTCCACAAAAGGATTTCCTCATCTGGAATGCTATCAAAGGTAAAATTTATTATTTTGATGTGTTTGATGATACCAGATAAAAAATTTGCTTAATTTGTTTTGTTGAAAAATGATTATTTTTGTTTATTATAGCGATAAACGCCATTGGTGGTGTTCCACAAAATCACTTGATGGGTTAGTACCTTCCACCAAAGTTTTATGAAACCGTACTAGTAATAACGCAGCGATAATATACGAGTCATGAAAAGTGAGACATACTGTATAAATTATATTTAATGTTAATGATCTTATTATTTGAGTGATTCTTATTATTATTTCAAGTGCGATACCATAACCTCAATTAAGTTTGAGACATAATTTTCGGTTGTGCGCGTTGTGTCTTAGAATATAGTTATTATTTAAATAAATAGCTTAATTAGGATCTATGATGTTTATTTTGGTATGGTTAGGTCAAGGTCAAGTTGAGTTTATGCAATTTTTTTTCTGGTGTCTCAGTATTCTTAGAGAAGGTATTTTTCTAATTTTTACTACCCTAATTTCCATGTTTTAAATTCGTTGATATATTCGAATTGGAAAATTTAGTGGCGCCTTCGCCCAACTGTCTACTCTACAATTCACACCTATAAATATTAACATCGCTGAGTGAACCAGGCATATAGACCCGTTATTATGCATTTAAGCTCACTTCAAAAGACGACGCACGTAAGTTTATATTAATATAATCGATCGTAATAATACGATGTAATCGGCCTGGAATTAAGGCTTTGAAAACGTACAATTTATATTGATTGAAAGTGTATAATTCCGTATCTCGTATGTATACCTATACATAATATGTTTAAACAAAGGCTTACTCCTGAAACCTGAACCCAATTAATCTGCGTACTTAATATGTACGTATTATGACCTGTGTTTGTTCGTATCTACGCAAAAAGAATCTAATTTTAACATATTTTGTAGGAGAAATGCTGCTTGGGTGGATAATTTACACGACTAATAGCTTCGCCTTGCCTGAATGAAGTACTTTCACGTATCTAATTTTATAATTTTGAGGCCCATTGTTTAATATAGCCTGCACTCAACAGCCCCAATATTGTTTGATATTAATTAGGTATTCAAAATTCAAATTATTAACTACGATGTTGATGTTAGGTGTCCCATATTATTTATATTATAACCCATTTATTGTCTACCTCTATCCGGAAAGTCAATTTATTTTCCTCAATCCTAACCCCCGATACAACCCCTTGAAAACACACATAACAGTTTCAATTAGGAACAGATTCAATTCACATCGAAATTCCGTCAGGTATTTACACGAAAAATATAAGTTTTCGGTCGACGTAACATTTCTTTTCTCTTGTCGATCCGTTAGACGCATATTGGCAGCTCCCTATAGAATAAAACCCAATCATTATGATGTATAACGTCCATAGCCATGTTTCCCTGTGGAATCGGTTATGTGGAATTTCAGCTGAAATAAAAATTTGTTTCTCGACATTGTGTCCATTTTTGTTACGACTTGCAGTATGCTGTAGTTATAAATGGGAGTGTTCCAGATTACGTGCTACTACAG